>CM047870.1:10187437-10238336 GCA_026212405.1 Petrea volubilis
ATGGGGTTTTCGGGTTGAAAAGATGGAGTCAAATACGTAAATAGACAAGAGATGAGGGGTTGTTTTTCGTTTGACCTTGGCCGTAGCTGGTGAGAAAAGACCAGTGAAGGGTAAAAATGGAAATTTAGTGTGTGCTCTGTGTGTGTGTGTGTGTGTGTGTTTGGTGGGGTGGTAGGTGATGCATAGTCCAACCTCAGCAATATTGTTGGTGATTTTTATTTTTTTTTCGAAGAAGTGATAATTACATAATGTGATTATAATTACCAATTTACCATCTCCATTTCATAATATTTGTCATTTTAGTATAAGAAAAAAAAATTATTAAATAGAATACACTATTAGCATAAGGGTAAATTTGACAAATAAGGTAAACTATTAAATTTTTCTTATCCACTGTGAAAAAAAAAAACTTAAAAAACGGATCTTGTGTTACGGATATAGTGATATAAGTATCCTAATTTAGTAATATGAAACGGATGTAGTGATTTATGTATCCTAATTTATTAATCTTGAAATCAGTCACGTAATCCTTGTGAGAATGCATATATGGATAATATCATTATACTATAATTTTGACTTGTATGAAATTATGAGGTTTCCAATTTTAATTGTATAAGTATGTGGTTATTCATGCTTATCCCAAAAAAAATTCAACATTTACCCAAAATCTAACCAAAAAAGAAAGTAATATTTTAATCCAAAACAATTGACAATTTTGGATTTTTTTTTGTTAAGTGTCATATTTAAAATACTTTTAAATTACCTAAATAACATATCACACATTTTAATATATATATATATATAATATATATTTATATTTAAAATCACATGACATGATCATACGAAAATTAACTTTAAAGTTGAACATACTTTGTAATTAATTGTATTTTTTGTGTATACTTATTCGTTACTGTAATTTGATTCTAGGGTTTTATGTTATACAAACAATTCATTGATCCATTTTCATTAGTTTATTTTTTGGTTAACAAAAATTTGTTGTAATACAAAAATAACAATATTTATTTCCGTGCCTTGGCATGGAGTATTTAATAGTATAATATAAATTATAATATTATCTATTAAATAAAATAAAAGTATAGGCTTGTATTCCATACTTATATAATTTTTAGCATAAATCACGTTAATAATAATATTTATTTTGCAAATGGATCTTATTGAATGTTTCGCTAGATTACATGATAAATGTACACACTCGAATTTATGAAATTTGATCATTTGAATTAATTATTATATTGCAATTGTTTATGAATCATTTCTTGTTACCTAAGTCAAATTTCATTAATCAATCGTATGTAGGTAATGAACCACTAATTTTATTATCACAACACGTTAAAATTAGGGTGAATTATGTTTATCTTCCCTGAGATATACTTTATTTATAAAAAATATTCCGACCTATGAGAAATTACAATTAACCCATTGAATTGAGGGGTAATTACAATTTACACCTAAAAAAATAAAATTTCAAAATTACCCTTCTGAAAAATTACAATGACCCCATTGAATTAAGAGAGTAATTACAAATTACACCCCCTGAATTGAAATTATTATTTTGCCCTCAAGGGTTTTTTTGTTGTATTATACATATTTAAATTTAAAAATATTATACATATTTAAATATTTTTTAAAAAAATTAAATCAATTATATAATATATGAAAATAGTTATAAACATATACTTCAAATTATATAATTGTAATATGTAAATTTATATTTAATAAATACAAATACATAAAAAAAAAATCTTATAATATTACAAAATTTGATTTTATAAATACAAACAAATTATAATACATATTATGTATAATTCATTTTTATAAATATAAAAAATTTCTTTTTTTTCCCCCTTTTTCCTTTTCTTTTGCTCCCCCCCCCCTTCTTTTTCCCCTCTTATTTCTTCCAGCCCTAGGTTGTCTCTCTCTCTCTCACACACACACACATACACACTGTTGTCGCCTACCCGTTACGCCGTCCACCACTCGTCCGCCTTCCAACGCCGCGTGAGAAGGGATTGAAAAGGGGAAGGGGCAGAGATCGACAAGGATAGAGAAATTGAGGAGGCAAGGGGTAGGGTAGAGAGAAAGATCGAGAGGGAGAGAGACGTTGAGAAGGGAGAGGGGTGCGAGAGATGCCTTCCACGGCTATCGTTCGCTGCCTGTCCACTGCATCTGCCACCTCCAGTAGAGAGATTGAGGGATTGAGAAAGGAGTGGGGGGGAGAGAGGGGGGGGGTTGGAATCTAATAATAATAATAATAATAACAAGGAAAAATAAGAAAAGAGAAATTGTAGCAATAATAATAATAATGTATTATTATTTTTTTTTAAATTTAAATATGTATAATATAACAAAAAAAATCTCTTGAAGGCAAAATAATCATTTTAATTCAGAGGGTGTAATTTTTAATTACCCCCTTTAATTAATGGGGATAATTGTAATTTTTTTAGAAGGGTAATTTTGGATTTTTTTATTTTTTAGGTGTAATATATAATTACCCCCTCAATTTATGGGGTAATTATAATTTTTTATAGATCGGGGTACTTTTTGTAAATAGAATATACCTCAGGAGAGATAAACGTAATTCGCCCTTAAAATTATAATAACTACGAAAATAACAAAAGTTCATTCAAATGCCTGAAATTAAATAAGACCAACAAAACTTATCCACCGTCAAATAAGTTGGGCATTTCTTGGAGCTTTTGGAGTTTGGTGAGTACAATACTTCACAATTTAGCTATATATGAGATTCTCCCAAATTAGGTGAAATGCATAACTGTGTGTGTGTGTGTGTGTGTGTGTGTGTTTCAGAAAGTGTTAAAATATAATTGTGAATTTTTCAAGGTAGCCACAACCACAAGAAAACCTTTGACGCCACTTAGCCTCATATTGAAAATGTTTGTTATACTTTCTTCCTCGTTAATATTTTATGATAACTCTATGTCGACCGCAAAATTGAATTAAATTTAAAATTAATTACACTTTGCATCCTATAGGGTTGCTTTTATCCTTTTAAATTAAAAGGTATAACAAATTAACTTCATGTAATAGTGAAAATATAGCAAATCAATCTTTAATATCTTTAATTTAGGGCCATTTATTATAATTTATCACACCACCAAAAAAATAAATAAATAAATTGGTGGCAATATAACATATGATAATGAAAAAATTGTCGTTAATTATATATTGTCACAAAATCTAATTTGCACAATGTCAATGCTGGCAATATAGTGTAAAAATGGGACATAGTACAAAATTGAGAGTTAATGACACACTTATTGTAACAACTTAATGACAATGAAATCTTGTCACAAAATCTTGATGACAATTTTTGTTGCCATTAAACTACCACTAATGGTGTGTTACTAATTGCCAATAGTGACAACTAAAACTAATTCTTATCACTCTTGATTTATATGTTGTTGTTACAAAAAACAACTTATTAGTGACAAAATAGAATATATTATCACTTAATACAAATATTGGTGATAATTTTCATATTGCCGTTTTTAAATCTTATCAATAATATTATTTTTTTTTATAGTGTCACCCTTTACACAATAAAATAAAATAAAAATACATGATTTTCATTTTTTTTTATCCAATTCTTCAATAATTTGTTTCCTCTCCATTTTTACTAAATTCATACCCTTTCGCTCGGACCAAATCATATAGTTTCAGTTTTTGTATTTGACTTTATATTTCAGTGTTTGGGCGGAGTTACTGGAGTATGTAGTTCATTTCCTCTAATATAAGTGGTGATTATTTATTTATTTTTTTTCAGCATGCACATTTTTAATGATTTAGATCCTTTGTTCCATTTCTTCATACTATTATTTGTATTTTATTATTTAGAAATTATGATAAGTGTATAAAGTAAAATCCAAGACAAATATATATCATGAATTTTAATAGTGAGATAAGAAATATAATAAAAAAATATTAAGCGTGTCCCGAGTGAGGTTGGTGGGGTTTTTTTTAATTCAAGACTTTGGTAATCATTTTAGTTTTGTCATATCCACCCCGCCGAACGCCTTTGAAATCAAGATTCTCAAATGCATAACAATTAACAAACTATTGGTCAAAGAAACGAGAGAGAGAGAGAGAGAGAGAGAGAGAGAGAGAGACAGAGAGAGAGAGATCACTCGGGTGCTAGATCAAGAATTATGAACCTAAGTTGGATCAATTTAGAATGTGTATTGCAATTATAAAATCGCCCTTATAGATTCAACATCTCTTTCAACGGTGACGTTGCAGCGGCAACAATTGGACGGGCTAGCATCGAATAATTATTTCATATAGTATTGGATACATATCGAATATAAAATATGATATAAAAATATTTCAAATACATACCGAATACGTTAAATTTTTTGTTTGGAAATTGAAAGAGAGAAAATTCTAATATGAAAAGATCAATATGATTCCAATAGAAATACGTGAGATAACGACACATTTTGTGTAATGGTTTTTTTTTTTTTGCTCAAATTTAATAAAATAAAATTATTCGATAAAGTAATATACATCCTTGAAATTTACAGTCTCTCCATTTTGGAACTTTTCTTAAGATTATTCTTCTTTTTACCCTCATATCAAACATAGATCATATCATCATAATTTCTAAATAGAATGTTCAATTTAACATATCATCTGTATATTTATATTTTTGCATATAAAAATTTAAATTGGGCTGTCGCATTGAATGTATCGCATTTTTAATATTTTTCATGTTTTGTACCATAAATGACTAACTTACCGCAGAATGTTAGAGAAAATTCTTTTATATGAACTCAATATCCCAAACATGTACCAAAAGGTTCAATTTGATTTATATTTTGTATCTTTTTTCTTAATAAATTAATAATATGACACAATTTGAAACATTTGGTATATATATAGAAACAAATTTTGTGTATAAGTGTGGGGATCAAATCCAATCCATACAAGAATTTCTCACGTTAGAGCCAAGTATGGCAAGTAGGATTTCGTGCTGAAAAACAACATAAATTGTGGAAATCTATCTATGTTATAAAAGTACAAATAACTCATCAGAGTTTTACGTTTCTTTCTTTTTTTGTGAAGACTAAAAGAGTATTGTATAAGTGATAGGTAATTATATTTATTCATGACCTTTTAGTAATTTAAGAAATTAAGAGTTAGATTTCAAATTGAACACGAGATGAATATAAATGCCATAATTATGAAAAAAGAATTGGATTTTTAATTAGACTCTATAGTATTAAATTTTTGTCATACAAAAATAAATAAATAAATAAGTAAAAAAGAGATGGCGATCCTCTTCAATCCGTCCAGTATAGATACAATTTATTAAATAGAATTTTTTATAACACTCTTGGCTATCAATTGTAAAATAATTTACTTATCAAAAAAAATGTAAAATAATTTCCTTTCTTAATGCTTTTAAATTCGTTAGACCAGTTTATTATGTCTTTCTTATTGTGATTAGTGAAAAAATTCATGAAAAGAGAAGAAATACAAAGTTTGTAGACAATATAAATTTTAAAAAAAAAGTACAAGCGCAACTAAGCTTATTGATTATGGTACAATTTATCAAAAAACAAATATTTATATCAAAACACAAGTACATAACTAAAATATGCAATTAATAGAGTTATATAAAAATTATCCACTTGTGCCTTGTGTGTATGTACCTAAAGATGACGTATAAGTAGAAATTGTAATTGCTTTTAACTAATTACTTCATATTGTTAAATGGAAATATAAAATTATATCATATTTTAGTGAATAAATGATAATATATAAATAGAAAGCTTAAATATTATGTAAATGACAAAATAAATATAAAAATTTGAGAAATTATGTTCCACAAACTTCGCATTGGATAAAGAATCAATTAGGAAAATAAAAAAAAAATAGAGCAAGTCCACAAAGAAAAAAACACATATGCCACACAAAAAGAAGTAAAAATAATAATAATAAAAAAAAAGAATGTTACAGATATAATGTAACTTAAAATAAAGAGAAAATTAGCAAGGTTTAGAAAAAAAATATATTAATAAAAATACACTGTAAATAATCTCATAGTTTCTACATTAATTTATAAAAAATAAGTAGAAAAAATCTACACAACTTTTTCCATTTATTGCGTGAAATGCTTATTCAAAAATATGTCTAGATAAACAAAAATTCAACAAACTAATATTAATGTTACATAATAATTTACAATTGATAATATGCTTTATTTTTCTTTATTTTTTAAAGAAAATGTGGTATAGTATGGCAATGGTTTGGTTTAGCAGACGCTATATGAGGCAATATAGAAGAGGAGGCAATGAAGGTAGAGGTGGATGTGGTAGTAGAGGTTATTGTTAAAAGTAATGGCCATAGTATAACAGGTGGATTTAATGGCAATGATGGAGAAGAGGACAATAGCGGTGAATAACATAATGAAGATAATGGTGTAGAGGTAAATGAAGATAATGAAAGATATGAAGAAGAACATAAACTTGATAATAGTGGTGAATATGATGGAATAATGTGATTAACTTACATTTCGACTCTATAATTTTAAAAATAAGTGATAGTGGTAGTTGTGTTATGATTGAAAATAATAGTATAACGAAGTGGAATCATAGGCCTTTTAAGTGTAAAACGTGATATACTCAATAATATTTAATTTAATTATTATAAACTAGAAGTTACAAATATGACGAGGAGTAAGAATGATAGTTAAGCCATTCGATATTTATTATTTAACGAACATAACACCAACATGTAGTACATTTAAAAATGAACTCAATAAAAAATTTTATTATAAGAAAGCATATGTGAACGGACTTTAGACAAATGATATGAAAATTTATGATTTTTTAGTATCATCTTAACATATGTATATATGAAAGAAAAAATTATAAAAATTATATTAATATATATAATTTCAGTATGATTGATTTCTTTTTGGTTAACCAATATGACTGATCTTATTTAGAGTCTATACATACAAAAAGTTTAATTAGTATTTTCTTTGGAGACATTTAAAAGATATTTTATGCATACTTAAAGTTAATAGTGAAGGAAAGAAGTACTATAAATACTTTAATAAAAAAAGTTGATAAATAGTTATTTTTAAGATAATCTAGTTATGAAATATTGTGCATGTTAATAGTAGTATATATACATATTTTTTTTGCAAATATTGAAAGCAAGTAAAAACTACTATCAAATATTGATATATTTTTTTCTAAAAAAATAAGATATATGTTTGATATTGTAAAAATTTTCAATTACAATATTCTAGACTTTTGATAAATTAATCTTAGTAATTTATAATCATATAAAAGCTACTATCAAGAAAATTTTATAAAAAATCAAAATAACCTGAAAAACTATTAGTGTGATATATATCTACTAATAATATAATAATGCGACCAATTTCATTAATTTTTATTCATTCACGACATTCCTTTATATAAAAAACTAAAATATTCTTATTGTATTTGTGTTGTATCGTAGTCAATATTTTTCTAAAAAAATGAGATAAACATTAATGGCCACATGCAAAGTGCGTGTTCCTTACTAGTATCAAAAAATATCACAGTAACATAGGACTTTGTTATCATCAAAACATACAGCATTCTCAATCTGTAACTAAACATACAAATTTCACAAACATAAAATGTACTATGTTTATGGAGGAAAGCCCCACCCCACCCCTCAAAAATACAAGAATTTACATTCCTCAAGGGCATTCGCAGCACTGACATTTACCTAGATGACAAAATGTTTAGACAACATACGAACACTTCTTCACCAAGGCTTCAAGTCCGCGATGGGCCCTGCAGTCCAATTCAAGATCTTCTCACCCGGCTTCAAGTGTATCCTCTTATCATGCGGCAGTTTGCGTGCCAGCCCGTTCAGGATTTGGTGAAAAGCATCTCGTGGTTGCGCAGGTTGAGGAAACAGCATTGCCTGTTTCATTGAGGGATTAGCAAGCAACCTCTGCTTCCTTAAAATTACATCAACCGGGATAGACGTAAGGATTGTATCTAAATACGGGACGTCCTTTTCTGCTACAAAGACCCCAATTTCCTCCCATGGAATAGCATCAGCAAATGGTAGCACTATGTCGTCTGCTATGATCACGGGTATGCAACCGAATATTACCGCCTCCACAAGTCTTGGGCTCCATGGGGCCCACCCCAAAGGGCATAAACAGAAGATGGCGCGCTGCATGTCTTCATAGTATGTGGCTGGGTGGTCAGTGGAGATGTCGAAGAGCGGGTTGTTCTTGAAGTTCTCCCAAATGGACGCTCTTGCCCCTCTGTGGATCAGAAAAATAGATGCCGTTGGAGTTGATGTATATTAACATTGAATAATATTACAATGGGGAGACGGAGCTAGAAATTCAATTATGAGGGGGCTGAAGGAGATTTTATTTAAAATTATCTCATGAAAGAACTCCTTATCATCCTCCATTTTCTTATACTTGCTCAACATATTCCCTCAATACTGATTGACATATGCAAAAACTACCCTGTATATCTGACTATAATGTGAAAACATACCTTGCATAATAACCCCCTTCGGGGTCATTGTTGACATCATAAAATAAACCACGAAAATATACAAAGATGGATCTTGGAGTGTCGGGAGGAATCAAGTGAGACTGCATTTTCTCAGGAGGTGCATATGGAGGTATTGTGATTGAACCTTCATTCAAGCAAACATGGTTGCGTTGTCCAAACGTCTGAACCAAAGTAGATCGTTGAAGTAAAGGAAGAATGCCTCTTTTTATTGCTTTCTCTTCCTACAATGGGAGAAATCATTGGAATATCACATAGTGTCCTCAATCGGCCAAAAGTCCATAAGTGTTTCCAAAATCATAGTAGTATCTAAGTTGCACATATGATATCAATTGGTACATGAAACTGTATATTTTGGATAGAGAAAGATCCCATAAGGTCAATTACACTAACGCCACCTGCAAGTATTTGTAATTACACAAACTTCCCCTCTTAGTTTCGAAGTCAAAAATACCCCCTTTTGCTCATTGAAATTTAATGAAAACTAGAAAGTTTATGCAGAAACTTGGATAACATCATCAATACATACAAGGACATTTTGAAAATTTTTCTAAAGCTTGAATTATAACATCATTTAACTACGTGTAATTAACAAAATGAAGTAACTATAAGATGGAAACAAGTTATAAGGACGGTAAGTCTAGTTTTGACACGGAGAGGAGATACTTGTGCAATTGTACATATTTGTGGGGGGAGAACACGGTAATTATTGCTAAAATGATGACAGAATAAATGACCTTTTCCATATAACATGGAAAATTCATGAATCTTGGTGATGTAATACGACTTTCAATTTGCTCTCAGTAGTAGATATAGAATGCTAAATCTACATAAATATTCTCTCTATTACACATAAACATTTTATTCTTCAATACTTGTGCATTGAAACTTCCTCAAAACGTTCAAGTTTACGATCTATTTTACACTAATTATTAATTAGGTCAAATGCAGAGGGTGTTTGGCTAAACTTATAAGCTCTTAAAAATATCTTATAAGATATTTGACAGCTTAAAAGATATGATAGAATATTTGGCAAAATTTTAGGGGAAGGATCTTATAAGCTCCTAAAACAAGATGTTTAAGAGCTTATAAACTCCTTTTAAAATAGTTAGAAGGTGCCAACTTATTTTTTTAAGAATTACCAAGCTACACCCAACTTATTCATCCAAACACTTTAATAACTTATTTTTAAAATAAGATCCACATCATATAAGCTCCTAAAACATCTTACAATTAGATGTTGGAGCTTATAAGATGTTTGAAATAAGCTTAGCGAAACACCCTCGCACTAGAAGTGAAGATCTTACTTGATAATGGAAGCACGCTCCAAAATCATGAGGAACGAGGAAAAAATGATCTGCCCCTTCTGTTCGGTTCCAGTAAGGCCATTTTGTGGAGATGAGCTGTATTGCACTTCTCATCATTCTTGGAGATTTGAAGGGCAGTGGCAATCCATTAGGCGCAAGATCACAGGTTGAGTAAACGGGCGTGTAAAACCAATCAGCTTCATCTGGATTAAGTGTTCTAACAGGGCTGGATAAGAGAAACTGGTGCATGAATATCTCAGCTGCAAACATGTGTGTGAGGCAACGTGGATCTTTCTGAAGGATCTTCTTGTTGTATTTGCTTGGAAGTTCATATACGTACACTTTCAGTTTTCCAACTGGATTATCCTCAAGTACATCGCCAGCACTTCCTATATATATTCATAACAATAAAGTTACATGGCGTATATGCCAAATTAATTGCAATTATCAATATTGAATCGTCACTATCATTTATAGCCCTGCAAGAATTCTACAAACTTGGTTAGCCAAAATGTGGATAATTAGGAGATACACAACTATTTCACAACCATCTTCAAGAATAAAAGAATTACAAAGTAGTCCCACAAACTGATCATACCAGATTCAACTTGCCATAAAACAACACCTCCACAGATTGTGGGTAAAAACAGGTCAGCACATTTAGGCTTTAGTTCAGTTTCATGCCAAAATACTACTAAATAGGAAGAAACAAATGATACCCACATTCTAAAAACCCATCATTCCCTTTGATACATTTACATCAACCAAATTAAGAAAATAATTAAAACCAACCAGTGTATTCACACAGGCATTTTGTCAAACACGAGAGAGGTAAAAACTAAACAACGAAGCAAAACGTAAAAATAATTCAAAAGCAAAACCGGCAAAAGGTACCTGAAATCCTCTCAGTACGCACAGAACCACGGTCAATCCCCTCCACACCAACACCGCCCAGAATAAAAGGCAATATTAGCACCAAAACCCACATGCAAAACGCCATGTTTCCTCAACTGAGAACCCACAAAACAAAGATTATTATATATTCTTTTGTAGAGAAAAATGGGCACTTTGATGCAGTTGGGCAGTCGTATTAAGATGTTGGTGAAGAGTTTCCTGCTGAAGATTTGATTATCTTGCCATTTAAGAATTCCACTAACTGGAGAAAAAGATCAAAAATATTGGGCTTTTCTCGTAAAGAGAAATGAGGAGGCATATAGATACAGACATGTGTACGTATAACTGCAGTAATGGCAGGTGCATGTGTGTGATGAATATTCATTGTTGCGTGCGCCAATGGCAGATGAAAGCGGCATTTGTCTTGCCAGTTTGATGGGAAGTCCACCTCAGGGACAAAGCCCACCTTTCACACACCATAAAAATGCTGTATCACTGAATGCGTGTTTTCTAAATTCATAAACTTATAAATATTTATTATTAATTTTTTTGTTTTGTGTGTATATAAATATATACACACATATATGTTTTTTTTTTGGTTACAAAAGAAAGGCTGGGCATCAGCCATTGTTAGACTCGTCTTCAAGTAACAGGTTGAGGATTCCTTCCGGGGGTTCAGCCCACTCCACTAATCGATAATCAATTCCATGTCCCGTCTTAGCTAAAAAGTCCGCACACTGATTCTTCTCTCTTCTAATGTGCATGATGCTAGCATCCCACGGTTTCCTGAGCAGCGCGCGACAATCCTCAATGATGTGCCCGAGAGGATGAATACGAGTATCGGCATCCTTAAGCAACGATACTGTTGCGGTTGAATCAACTTCAATGGAAATTCTGGGAATTCTCCTTTCCCAAGCAATCTTGAGGCCTTCCCGAAGACCCATGAGCTCAGCAACCGTGATGGAAACTCGACCGAGTTTGCATGAAAAACCAAACATCCATTTCCCTTGTGCGTCCCTCAACAAACCCCCTGCCGCTGCTTCTTTGCTCCTATCGAAGAAACTTCCATCCGTATTGAGTTTCACCCACCCCTCATTTGGCTTAGTCCACTTTGTATTCACTTCCCCCTTGACGCTCGGCCTCCTAGCTGGTGAGAAATTCTTGATAATATCCAGCGCTAAATCCTTGATGAAGAAGGTGATTTCCGAAATGGATTCATGCTTGCCATTAAACACGAAATTGTTACGGGCTTTCCAAATGCACCAAATTGTCACAAGAAAAATAACATGCCAATCACAGTTGGGCAAAAGAGTGTTAGGAAAGGAGGCACGAGAGTTAAGGAAAAACCAATCATCAGTAGGTAGGGAATAGAAGCGAGCAAATTCTGTGGGAAGAACAATAAACTCCCATATCCGCTTAGCCATTGGGCAATGAAGAAGTGTGTGCAAAGTATCTTCCCTAGATCCGTCGCATCTAGTACAACCGTCGGATTGGGCAAGAGACCTATCAAACCTAAGGGCGTTGGTGGGGAGGCTGTCCCGGTTGCAAAGCCAAAGGAAGATTTTGAGTTTTTGTGGATATTGGATCTCCCATATCCATTTCCACTTCTTCTCAGGTGTGGCTAAGGAGTTGCTAGTAAGAATATGGTAGGCCGACTTAGTGGTGAACTTACCGTTAGGCGTACCCCCCCACACAAGAGAATCTCCTCCCTGCCCATTCAACGGAATAGGGATGCAAAGAATGGACTTTCTAATCTCCTCCGTCAGGGTAGTATGGAGACCCGAGAGGTCCCAATGGCCCTGCTGATCAATGAGATGAGACACGCGGAGGTTCATATCCTCTTTGGCAACATACGTCCCAAGCTCGTCGCCTAAAGTAACATCACCAACCCACTTATCAGTCCAAACAGAAATATTTGTCCCATCACCAAGCCTCCACCGGATCCCAGGTTTAACAGCTTGGATACTTCTAACGACACCCTTCCAAAGAGGAGATGCATGAGGTTTCACCTGATGTTCAAGAATATGGCCCCCCCGAAGGTATTTCTTTTGAAAAATAGTATCCCACATGTTCACGTCCTTTTGAAGGATCCTCCAGCCAACTTTAGACAACATAGAAATGTTGGACTTCCTAGCCTCCCGAATCCCAAGTCCCCCAGCTATCTTATTCTTGATAACTCTATCCCAGCCCACAAGATGGATCCTATGGGAGTTCTCCCTATCCCCCCACAAGAAATTCCTATTGATTCTATCGAGGTGATTACACACTTTAGCGGGAAGCCAGTTCGTATGCATGGTATAGATGGGAATAGAAGATGTGACTGACTGGATAAGAGTGAGCCGCCCTGCAAGGTTGAGGTTCTTGGCCTTCCAGGCCGAAAGCCTGTTTTGGATTTTCTCGATAAGACTCGTGTAATTGGAGCAAGCATTTCGGCTTCTAATGATCTTAACCCCTAAGTACCTGCCAAGATCCTCAGTAATACTGATGCCAAGAGTGGTGGAAATGTCACTTTTAATGTTGGTGTCCGTCTTAGGGGAAAAAATCACTCTAGATTTGTCAAAGTTGATACGGAGCCCTGACGCTTGGCAGAAGGCATCAAGGGTGGTTTTGATGGTGTTGGCACAACACAGGGTAGCTAAACCGGTGAGGATAATGTCATCAGCAAAGAGGATATGGGAAAATTTAGACCCACTCCTACAAACTGCAAGGGGTTTCCACATGTTTGAGCAAACCGCCTCCTCAATCATGTAAGAGAGGCGTTCCATGCAAAGCACAAAGAGATAGGGTGACAGGGGATCACCCTGGCGAAGGCCACACGTTGGGCGAATGGCCTCCAGGGGTTCCCCATTCCAAAGGATCGAGGGCTGGACACAAGAGACGCAACTCATGATGAGCTCAACGAGGGTATTCGGGAGGTTAAAGAGGAGAAGCGTTTGCCTAAGAAAATCCCAATTGATTTTATCATATGCTTTTTCGAGATCAATTTTAATAATCATACCCCCCCTCCTGCTATGGGATTTGCGCATGGAATGCATGAGTTCCTGGAGAACAATGATATTATCATGGGTGGTCCTACCGGGGATGAAACTACTCTGAAAGGGGCCGACGAGCGAGTTAATGAACGGCTTGAGGCGCAAAACAATAGTTTTGGTGATGATTTTGAAGAGGACATTGCACAAAGCAATGGGGCGGAATTGCTTGATAGAAGAAGGGTTGTCAACTTTGGGGATGAGAGTGATAAAGGAATGGCCAATACCCTCGGGGACTTTGCCATTTCTAAAACACTCGTCAATGAAACTAGACACCGAGCCACCCACAATGTCCCAAAACTTTTGGTAAAAGAAGGCTTGACAACCGTCGGGCCTGGGTGCTTTATTCGGACTCATGCTCTTGACCACGCTATAGATTTCATCACTAGTGACCGGACGGCTAAGGTTAAGACTGACATCAGTGTCAAGGGATCTTTGCAACTGACTCTGAGCAAGAGTGTGGCACGTGGTACGATTATTCTCACAAAACAAGCCTTTGAAATACTCGAGCACATGGAGTTTCAAAGAGTCTTGGTTTGTGATCCAAGATTCATCAATCTTAAGGGCTTCAATTTTGTTGCGCCTTCTACGACATAGAGTGGTGAGATGGAAGAAGCGGGTGTTTCTATCACCAAAACGAAGCCAGTTTATGCGGGACTTTTGGTACCAGAGGATTTCTTCTTGATGGAGGACAAGATTGTATTCCGAAATGAGCTGATCCTCCAGGGAAATCAAGTTTGGGTGACGGGATGCAGCCTCAATTTTTTGGATGCCCCTGATACGGGCCAGAAGATGTTTCTTTCTGTAAAACACATTCCCGAAAACACTTTTATTCCACTCATGCATTGTCCACACATATATGTGTGTTTTATGATTCACACAAACACCACCCCCACATATACACATACTCAGGATTCAAACCATGACATCAAACTCCGACACTTTTAAAAATAGGACACATGACAATTAGGTTAAAAGAGCCGCGAATGATATATATATATATATATATATACTAGCAATACCATAACTCTACGTGTGTGTAACATATAAAAAAAAATATTTTTTAATTATGTATTTAATTTTTTTAGGATGAAAATATAAATATATTATTAAATTTCTTTTATAAGAATATTTTTTAAGAATTATTTGAAATAATTTATTAAATTATAATAATTTAAAAATAAAATAATTATATGAAATAAAATTACACACAAAAAGAAAAAAAATCGAAGTTATTGTAATTAGATAAAGTGGTTTGGTGTTGAGAATATGGATTTTTTAAATTGGAGTAATATTATAATATTGACCTTTTTATTTGTTTATTTGTTGCATGTGTTTACTAATTAAAGGTTCAAATTGACACATCAAGTTTTAGTATCCGAATTGAATCGATTTCATTTGAATTTTCAATTTTAGCTACAATTTTACACATTTCTATTTATTCCACATAAAATTGAAGGCCAAATTTTATAAAATCACATAAATAACTATTATTTGTGAGACAAAAATAATTTTCTTTTTATAATAATATAGATACTCATATATGTACATAAAATTTTGAGCTGTTAAAAAGATCTCAAACTTTAGAGATCCTCCTTTAAGTGGGAAAAAAATTAAAATGAAATAGAGGACTCAAAGCACCATGGGACGCTCTCTTAAATCTCTCAATGTTTATTTAATATATACATTATAGTACATAAATATATATATATATATATATGTATATATAAATTGAAGTCGTATCTTGAGAACTTTCGTCCATTTAAGAGGTTTTCTAAATTATTACGAGCGAAAAATATTTAAAATATGAAGAAAAAAGTCAAAATTTCTTATATCAATGCTTAATTGAAGGGTTAATTCCAGAAAAATCCTTAAAATTTTACATATTTTCAGAAAATTTTAGTGGTATGAAAAATTACATGTTCCATTAAATTAAAATTTTTGATGACTCAAATTCGTTAAATATTTATAATCCAGAATAAATGAATCACAACGGACGTTTGAATCCAAATTTTAATAATATATTTAATTAGTATAATAACAATATGCATCTAATATTAGAAAAAGACACAGAAATATAATGTAATATATACATCGTTATAATTCATAATAAACTATCCTTTATTTTACATGTTAGTTTTTTTAACAAAATAATATATAGTTTCCACGCATTCTAACATTTTTTTCTACTATAAATTTAATTTTGTTTCTTATGTAAGGGATATATATTTTTATTGCTCACTTGATTTTAAAACTTTAAATTTTTTAAGTTGTTACTATCATGTCGTATTCTTTCATCGAAATTTAGATTTTTATCGGATTCACATTTCATGACAATGAATATATATATATATATATATATATATATATATATATATATATCATGTGGGATTTGAATCAAATTTGAATATTAAAAACGCTAATCAATTCGTACTCAAATTTTCAAATTAATTTGATCCACATATGAGCTAGGGTGATTTACACTTTGTATCCTAAAAACATCATAAATAGTTACTTTGCACCCTCAAAAAATAAAAATAGCGCATTTCACCCTAGAAAACCTTAAGTTTTAGCATTGATGTACCCTCACTATTTTCAGACCAAAAAATCCACCGGAGTTGATTTCTTGTGAGGGCAAAATTATCAATTTAAAAAATACTAATTTTCGTCCCGAATTATGGACATGATTTGCAGAATCTATTTGAGATATTTTTACCTTTTCACCAAATGGAAATATAGAGTAACAATCTATAAAGAAAAAATAGGATTTTTTGCAACTAATAGGATATTTTGCAACTAAAACTCTTCCTTTTTCTAGCACAATATGAGGAAATTTTAAAAACAAATCCAAAGATTCAAGTGCAATTTGAGCAGTGCTATGACAATCGAGAGAAGTACCCCAAGGTTCTTCATATAATAAACATGTCTGTTAGATTTCTTGTTATGATACGAAGAAATTGTATTTGCAATTTATTGTATTAAATATCTTTTTTGAAAAGTTTTGTTTAGACATAGTGATTAATAATATTGCATTAATCTATATAAAAATGCAAAATGATGATTTTTTTTTAATATGCTCCTTTTTTCGGTTTTTTCTTCTTGACTAATTTCATCATTTTTTTTTTTAGTAAATAACCTTCAATACTACTATAAAAGAATAAACTTCAATAGACAATATTATATTTATAATATATTGGGAAGATTTGATTTTTATTACTCATTTTATGTTGGATGTTGGAGTTAAGAACAAAAAATATTCTTTATTTTAAGTTGACAATTTTACCCTTATAATAAGTCAACTCCAATGGATTTTTTGGCTTAAAAATTATAATGGTACATTGATGCCAAAATTAAAAGTTTTTAGAGTGCAATTTGCTATTTATTTTTTCTAAAGGTGCAAAATAATTATTTAAGGTGTTTGTAGTGTATAAAGCGTAAATGGTCCTATGATCTATTAACAACCCCATATGAAATGGCCAATCATTCCCCACGTAGTGATTGCATGGGGCCGTGGATTAGCCTAATATGGATTTTTCAATTATAACTAAGAGTAGATATAGGTTCAATGGCCTGCTTGGTTTAAGAGGGAAAAACTATGTTGCTCCAATGAGCGAAATTTGTAATGCATCGACACTTTTAAAAACGAATCTACATTGTATTGAATATGATTTTAGTACGGTTTTGATATGTATCCAACTTAATGACAATGAAAAGATAAATATTTCGGCACATGGAAACACGCAACCAACATGTAAATGACACGACACCTACACGAAAATGATACACAATATTTTTAAGGATAATTATTCTCACTATCCTTGAATTTAGACGAAATTATAAATAACACTCTCTTGTATCGATTTTTACCAATAATCCCCTAAGTTTTGTTTCCGTCTTTCAATTTCCAACTTCTTTTAAGTTGACTAACGGTCAATGTTTACAAACTCAATTGAACTTCCAAAATTGCCCCTTTGAAGGGTTATTATTATTTGACCAATTATGAATGGACTTTTTTTATTCTTATGGATGTATATTGAATAAATAAAAAAAATATATTTGAACATTTTTTATTTAAAATGTCTATATATATATATGCACCAATTTAATAAATATTTATAAATATATACATACATATATACAAATATAAATACACGCTCAAAAAATAAATATTTATACATAATATAAATAAATATATATAAAAAATAAACAAAATATTTATAAATATATACATACATATATACATGATATACAAAAATATTTACAAATATACATATATACATAATATACAAAAATATTTACAAATATATATATATATACATGCATATATATATATATGTGCATATATAGACCGTCGCTGCTGCCTGCGGAGCTGCCGCTGCTGCCGCCGCAACTCCCCTCCACCGCTACCATCTGCACCGTCGTGCATCACACCACCACCTCTGACCAATGAGAGAGAGAGAGGAGCATTGTCGTTGCACCTTTAGTTGTCGCCGCCACCGCCATCAAGAGAGAGAGTGATTAGATTGAGAGATCTAGAGGAGAGGATAGAGATCATGAGATCCAGAGGGGGAGAGAGAGATACCGAGAGAGAGGAAAAAGAGATGCAGATAAGGTAGAGATAGAGAGGGGGAAGAAAGATATGGAGAGAAAGAACGGGAGGGGGGGGGGGGATGGAGAGGAAGAAGAGGGAGAGAAAAGTTGGGAGTTTGGCAGCGGCGGCGATGGGGTGATGGGGGTGAGTTAGGGTTTTATTTGGAGAAGATGTGACGAGGGTATTTCGGTCATTTTAGTCATACTCATTTTTTATTATTTTTTTTAAACATAAAAATGTTAAAAAATACAAAGGGCAAAATAGATATTATTATTATTTCCGTCTATTTTACTAAAAAGTTCACAAAACTGAGGGAATTATTGGTAAAAACTGATACAAGGGGGTGTTATTTGTAATTTTATCTAAATTCAGGGATAGTGAAAATAATTATCCCATTTTTTAATTTTTAAGCTTAAACATGATAAAGTTGAAAAACAAATGACAAATATATAAATTAATTAGAAAGCTTCTTAGGTCAATTAGAAATACTCTATAACACTCTCTCTCTCTCTCATTTTTATCTTCTATTTATTTATTTTCCATAATATCGTAGTACATACGTTATATTAAATCGATATAAATGTCATTCTCATTTTATTCATACTTGTATTACTCCTATGGATTCTATTTTTTGTTGTATGCATTTCTTTTATTCTCATTTGTCTTCATTTGTCAAAATTATTTTCTTCACGTGTTTGGTGAAAATGTGAAAAATAAGAGTTCATCGGTTTTGCTACAAAGTATGTTTTTGTTATTTGTCTGCAAAATTTGATCACTTGAGACGACAGATTTATTATCGTCTCATTGTCGGAAATAGGTTTATTACTCTCTCAACGAAATTATTATTCTTTTTAAAGAGCTTTTTTCCTCACATACTTGCCATTTCGAAAAGTTAAAAAAAAAATTATTTAGTTTTTCAAATTTTACTCTCATTCTTCCCGACTAAAACTAATTAATTATCATGATATAATTTCTTAGAAAATATTATTTTGGTTAAATTATTATAACGAGTAAATTATGTTAAGCACCCCAACCTTTAAATTGTTTTGCACTTTAGTACCAACATCTGTAAATGTGCACTTTGGTACCTAACGTTTATCATTTGTGCACCGATGATATTTTTTCACTATTTTGATCAAATCTTTGTGGAATATTAGGACATATTCTGGAGAATATTGAGGAACATTTCATCAAAATAGTATAACAAATACTATCAATGTACAAATGATAAATGTTGGGTACCAAAATGCATATTTACAAATATTGGGTACCAAAGTGTAAAATACTCCAAATATTAGGATGCTTAACGTAATTTATTGTATTGTAAATTTATCTGGAAAAAAAAAACTATTAATTAGCTTTCTCGATCGACTTTAAGCTCATATGATCTCAAAACTCAAATTGGATCCAAAAGATTCTTAGAAGTTTATAGAGACATTATCGAAATTTACAAGAATGACCTTCACTTTACACTAGCTTGATCCTAATCGAACCTTATTCAACATCCGTGTGTAAAAATCTTATACGAGTAATAGTTTGGAAGTGAGGAAGACTATTTTTCTATTACCGTGTTTTTTTAATAAATATTTCTTAAGATGTGTAAACAATAATTTCTAAAACTAATCAAACGCATCCGACGAATTTCTACCTAAAAGAAAGTTCATAATGCTCGCGTAAAGGTCAGCTTATGTAGAATATAATAAAAGGGTGGTATCTTTGAGGATTTGTGAAAACCCAAGGGGTATCGTAGCCAACGAAGATTTCTATAATTTTAAAATTAATGCTCGAAGAGTACTCTAAAAATGAAAAAACACATTATTAACTATAAAACTAGGCATAAACATGTATCCATTATTAAAAATTTAAAAATGTTAAAACATGCATATCATATCCATATATTATGAACATAATTTATTTATGTATAGTAATTGTTTTAGTTTACATAAAATCGTATTTATATTTTTCTATGCTAATAGTTGTGTAATATAATACACACATATGCATCATATTTCAACGAATTTATATATGAGTTCTAAAATTAAAACTCTATTTTCAACCCAATATTCATTCATAATTTTAAAAATACGGCCCAAATATGTGTATACACAACTATACTATAAATTATTAAATGAGAATGTGAAAATATAATAAACCATTGGACAATAAGATTTTCACGTGCTATTATTCATCAAACGGGTCGGGAAAAACGGCTATTAAATATTCACAAAAAACTCCCATTAAGAATTCCAACGAATTCGTACAAAGAGGACTCAAAATTTGTTTGATTTTACTTAATTATTTCCAATAAATCGAGTTAAAATAATTTCAATATCTTCATAATATATCAAGATTCACACGTATTTTCGCTTCACATCATTTATCGCTTTGACATTTTATTTTTATTTTAAAGTATTTATCATTTTATACAAAAATAACGCAACATTTAATGCATTTTTCTTTTCAAATTTATCATCGCGTAAATAATACTATAATATCTGCATAACTTCTCTAATTATTTCATCATTCATATTTTTTATTTTTTAATAAATTATTAATAACACTATATTTGTCGAATATAATATATATATTATTACGAAACGAATGTAGTATCTCTAAATTAGCCTCTCTCGTTAATTACGTGGATCCCATAATATTCCAACTACACTTTTATTTCTCAAAAGTAGGAAAGGTCTTTGTTCCTCAATGGGTCAATTTCAAGATTAATACGCCTTCAAAAACAATGGATTTAATGTATCCAAATGCCCTTACCTAAATGGCAACAAAAGGGGCTCCGCTGGTTTAAATCTCATTATTACGAGTATTAATTTACCAACCACTAAACAATTTAAAATTTATTCGACAGTAACTTTTATAGAATTTGAAATTTGATACATCTCTTATGATATAATAATTTTTTTTAATTTAAAATATTTAAGAAAGAGTTAGTTAAAACAGACTAAATCGCTTTTCACAAAATAAAAATAAAATATAATACCCCACAAAAGAAGCCAAAACAAACAATAGTATAGAAAATTCTTATATAAACTAGGCTTATGACCCGATTTATAGACTCGAAATTTCAAATTATGTTATATTTCATATATATTATTTTCAAATAAATTAATAATGTGAAATTTTTTGAATTATTTGGTTCGAGTATGTACGTGGAACTCAAGTCGAGCGCATATAAGATTTTTTTCGAAAAGAATAGAGGCCACCAAAATTTGGAGCAATGGCACCAACTGCTAGATGTACAAATGTGAATATTAATTTACTGAACAGTAATTTGTTACTTTCATTGTCTTTGCTGTAATTATAATTTATTGAGAGTATTCTTCCATTTAATAATTTGATTTTTTTACAATATAATTATATATATTTTTTGAAAATTTGAATATACTTGATTGAATGGATTAAATCACTCTCTTTGTGACAAAAATTATTTTTGGAAAAAAAAAAAGAAGTTTTAATGCCCATAAAACAGAATCCAAAAGAAAGAATAAAATAGAGTCCACGAGAAACTGGAACAACAGAAAGACAAGCTGTACGAAGCACATTCATTTCTCGAAACGACTCTCAATTTTCTCATCTATTTTTGTTCATATTCTTCGTGCTCTTGCCAAGACTCTCTCTCTGTCTCTCTCTCTCTCTCTTCATTGCTGCTAGGGAGAGAAAACGAGGGATGACTTCATATCTGCGGCAGAAGTTCCAGTCTTTAACATCCTTCTCCTCAGATTCAGAGGATGTCAAAGAAGAAGCCCTCAACTCTGAGAACAGAGAGGCGATTGAGTGCACTAAAATTGGAGTTATGAGGGCATTCGTAGAAGCTCAAGATCCCTCTGCTAAGGTAACCCTAAAAGCTTCAATCTTTTTTAAATTTCATGGTAGCCCACATACATTTTCCTTGTTTTCCCCCATTCTCCTTTTGTTTCACACACACACACACACACACACATATATATATATTCATAATAGTTGTGTGTGGAATGTGTATTTCAGTAGTTCTTGCTTATTATTTATTGTACGTCTCTTGATCAAGTTAGATGCTTGATCAATACTCAATTCGGGAAGATGAGTTGATTTGATTAATTAGAGGAAAAAAACACTTTGCCACCCAAATGATGCCCGCTTTTGTACTTTTCTATATTATTTATTATTATTTCTTTTTACACTTGTCGCGTGAACTATACAAATTTAACACTTTACATGATTGAAACTTATGTTTAGCCCAAAAACTCATTGAAAAATGGCCACGCATGCTAATATTGATCTTAAGGTTGAATAGGAGGGCTTGCATATGCCATAATATCTATTTTTTGATAAGATTTTGGGCCAAAAATCAAGCATAGTTCGGGGGCAAAGTATAGTATTTTTTTTCCCAATTAGTTACTCTATATTCGACTATGTTGATGATGATTGGTAATGATTTGCATATTTATCTATTTGCTATAAAGGGTGTGTTGTCGGGAAGCAGCAAATTTATCTGCGGATTAGTAATTTTGTGGATTTGCTTTGTAATGAAGAGAAAGAATTTGATTTCCAAGAGTGTGTGTGGACAATGGTCTCTCTTCTTTTTTGTTGCATAGTAACTTAAACCCATGTTCACTTTGTTTCAACTTTGATGTGATGAGGGCCCGAATGATGATTTGCAAAAAGAAGAAAAGATCGTGTCAAATGATATTGATTATTGGATCCCAATCCTTGAGTTGGATTGTTTATGGCACATTTTTTAAATTTCATATCGGGCCATCTCTGCAGTCGTGGGCCTTCATCATTATAAAGAATATTTGATTAGTCTAGGTATAATGTTACATCCAAGCGTGTCATCTAAAATGATCATAGCCTAACTAACGAAGAGAATGATGGAGATAGCTACTCATTTAGGTGGTGATTAACATAGAACAAACAGATAAGCTGAAGTCTATTATTTATATTGTAATAAGCTGTTAATATTGTGTGTGTGTATGGAAATTATATTTATTACTGATCCTTACATTTTAATTTTTGAAATCACATATCTGTGCTAATGTTGCAGGACGTGGATGACTTGATGCTCCGTAGATTTCTTCGGGCCCGAGATTTAGATGTCGAAAAGGCGTCCGCTATGTTTCTCAAGTATCTTAAATGGAGGAAAGAATTTGTTCCGAATGGTTTCATATCTCCATCTGAAATTCCTAATGATCTTGCACATAATAAGCTGTTTATGCAAGGATATGACAAGACGGGACGCCCAATCGTGCTTACCTTTGCTGCCCGCCACAAGCCCATCAATGTGGAAGAGTTTAAACGTATAAATTTGAATCAATTTACATTTTCAGTTTCTTTAAGTAGCTTCCTTCGAATTGTAATCTTAAATGTTTTAAGCGAAAGCTTATCATTTTTAGCCTACTTTTTCATATGCTAATTCTTGTTTCTTTCCATGTGACAGGTTTTGTTACTTTCACGCTTGACAAAATTTGTGCTAGGTAACTCCCTTACTTGGGTGCACCGGTGAAGTATATATCATGTTTTTTGTTTTGTATTTGAAGTTGGATGTCTTATTGGCATCTTGAGGTCTTTTGGTTTCTTATTAAAAGACTAAATATCTTTAATGGGTTTGAAAAATTACCTCTGATTTCATGGATTGGCCTGATTTTGGCCATTTTTTAATTTCAGAATGCCTAGTGGACACGAGAAGTTCACTGCCATTGCGGACCTAGAAGGATGGGGTTATGCTAACAGTGACATTCGCGGATATCTTGCAGCTCTATCAATTTTGCAAGTGAGTATACATACATACATAATACATACATGTGTATATATATATTTTGTTTGTATACGTATATGTATCATTTTCTTGCTGCGACAGCTAGAATAAATGAACAGGAGTAGAATATCCAAATTCTTATGTTCGCGCCCCTCTGGTGACAGGACTGCTACCCAGAGAGGCTGGGCAAGTTGTTCATTGTGCACGTGCCTTACATATTCATGACTGCGTGGAAGATGGTTTACCCCTTCATTGATAAAAACACAAAGAAGAAGGTAAAATTAAAATGCCATTCTCGTACAAAACCTATAAATTTAAGGGGTATGCATATGTGATTAGCTTCTTGTGGTTCATTTTCGCATACATTCTCCGGATAACATATATAGCCTATAGGCAACCCTACAATATAACTCCGTATATTTTCATAACTCTCTCTCTTAGATCTCAAATATATACCTACCTTTCTCGTAATTTATCTTCATTTTATAGTTACCCTCTCCCTCGGTCGTTACATATAACTTATAGTAACCTTTTTTAATAAAATTCTCAAATTGCTCTCGCATATATCGATAATGTCGTTCAAGTATCTTGATAAAATTGCAGATTATTTTTGTTGAGGACAAGAAATTGAAATCAACCCTGCTCCAAGATATCGATGAGAGCCAACTCCCGGAGACCTTTGGTGGAAAACAAAAGCTAGTACCCATTCAAGATTGCTGATATATATGTATTCAAGAATCCTATTCGACTATTTTTTCTCTGAAAACCCATTTGGTTAATGGGAATATTGTTGTAACACATCAATTTAGTAACTGCAATTCAACAATGTGAATTTGGTGACAGTATTGATATATGGTATCAAGAGATGATATCCACCATTCGGTTCTATTGGGTAGTCCAGTAACGTCCTTTATTTCATTTTGTTTCATCCCAAATCCGCATCACATATTCATATCATGTTTATGAAAATATTTCCTAAGGCTTTGTTTGGTTCTAAGATTTTAAAAAGAAAAGAAAATATTAAAGAAAGGAAAAGAAACTACAAGAATTTTAAAATTCTCTATTTTGTTTGGTTGTTAAAGAAAATAATAAGGAAAATGATTTTTTTAGATAATTGTCTTTCATTTTATGTGGTTATTATTGTAAATTAAAGGAAAATATAAAAACACATTCCAAAAAAATTCCAAATAATTAATTAATTGCACAAAAAAAAAATTTGCATGAAATATATTCAAATAATAAATTAGTTTGAGCAACAAATGAGATGAAAGCTTGAAAAATGAAAGAATGCTAGAGAGAGTAACATAATTTTTCCTTCATTTTTCTCACCTAATTGGAAGAAAAATATTTTTTCTCAATTTATACTATATTTTCTTTCTATTTTCCTTTCCTTACCATTTCCCTTCTTTTTCTCTAGTAACCAAACATTGAAAAATATTTTTTCTTCCTATTTTCTTTTCCTTTCCCCACTAAAATCTTAGAACCAAACACAATGTAAAAGTATGGTTAAATCTAGATATTTTCAAGTAAAACAAAAAATGAAATAAGCTCAGTTAGTCAAAACTCGTGGCGACTAAATCTATTTTGGCCATTGCAGTCCCACCAACACTTCGGTTAATTTAGCCATACGCCGCATCAGACCAGGCCATCATACGCAGATTACCGTCAGCCCACCCCCAAATGCATCATTTTCTTCGCCATCAGGCATATTTTTGACACTAATGTAAAACAATTGGCAGCTGACAAAGAAGGAGATCGGAAGTCATGTAACGATTTGAAATGAGCAAAAGAGAGACCTAAACAAACTATTTATTCCTAAAAAGTAAATCTTAGTGCATACTCTTTAGAAGGAAGAAAAAACAATTGAGTAGCCAGTATTATTCAAAACAGCACTCTGCCCCATCAGACTGCCGGGCAATTGAAGTCGATAAAGCCATAAACGAAACAGCCTTTTTGAAGACAATTAACAATTACAAAAGAGTATAAAGAGATAAAAGTCACCATAGATCTGGCTTCCCCATGATTCGTGAACGATGTCCCTAAGAAGAGTGAATTTCTCACCCAATCAACAACTTGTTCTCATCCAAAAAGCTGTAAGTGGGAACTTCCAGGTTGAAAGGTGCGGGTCCCTTGCGAATCCTACCAGAAATGTCATAATGGGATCCATGGCACGGGCAAAACCAACCACCAAAGTCACCAGCATTTGGCAAGGGAATGCACCCCAGGTGGGTGCACACCCCAACCACCACAAGCCACTCTGGATTCTTAACCCTAACAGCATCCTCTTGTGGGTCACGGAGGGAGGCGACATCGACACTGTTAGCCAACTTGATGTCGTCTTCAGTTCGGCGCCTAATGAAAACTGGCTTCCCACGCCACTTCACAGTAACAGTTGTCCCCGGCTCAATGCTAGATAGATCCACCTCAATGGAAGCAAGAGCAAGGACATCTTTACTGGCAGACATGCTCAAAACAAATTTGAGTACAACCAGACGGGCCAATGATGCATAGATAAACCTGCCTCCAGTCAGAACGAAGTATGCAAATGCACGTTTGCTGGGATCACCCGGTGGGTAACGCTCATGGTTGTGCTCATCATAGACAATCTTTGAACTGGGGTTCTTGATTGCTGCCACTGTAGCAGGGACATCTGGAATCAGACCAGTCTCCTGTCCTGGCGCAAGGGTACCAGAAGAAAACCCTATAAAATGCCCACCACAGGTTGAGATATTATTGCAATCCTTATTAGGTATCTAAATTATAGAATTTTGTGGAACAACAGAAGAAATTAGTATCACACTGCCATTTCTCAAATTTACTTAACAATAAAAAGGAGACAGGAAGACCAGCTACATGTCACTTGGAGGTAAGTGTGCATATATAATCCATCGACAAAGGCCAAAATAAAAAATAATTGGAGACGATTTTGAGATAAAAAGAAGTTGCATCTGACGATGCCAAATAGCCACCAAGTACAGTCAGGTTGCTAAACTCCTGGAACCTAGCCCCCTAAACTATCATCGAGTGCTGATAACCTGCAACAAGTGGAACATACAGGAGCCGAAAACAAGACCACAGATATGGAAGAATCTAAGAGAAGAGGAAAGAAGAAGATAGAGACAAAGCAAATTACTGAGAGAGAGTCTAATATCCTATTTTATCCTCAAAAAGAATCAAGGGACGTTGAAATGAAATATAGAGGAAGCAGCTCTACTGAGAGCACATCTTTCAAACCAAAGTACAATCAGAAATTCCGGAAACCCTATCCAGGATACAAAGAACGGGCACATAGACATAGTCATATGAATTCTGTTGATTTATGTTCTAGCCTAGAGTCTTTCCTAAATATCTAGTATTCTAATTGAATAACCTGAAAACTGTAACTCATGCTTAATTTGGCCAATAAACACCCACCAACAAGCAAATCAATCACCTTGATATGAAAGACTTTCATATATAACAACTCCAAGCCCAACCATTATCATACATGCATCTCCAGACATAAAACTGCCGATACCATCGACCTCCATCCCGTGAACAACCACCACCGCCATATAAAAAAAAAAGAAAAAAAGGAAAAAAGTAAAGGAAGGGGAAAAAAGAGTATCTAAAAGAAGGTCCATAAGTTAGTTTAAAGGTTTTACACTCCATGCCAGGCCAGCAAGTCATCTCATTTCATTTTGCATAAGTCATCTAAGATACAGATACGATGAATAAGCCAAAAGGAACGCAAAGAGTATGAAAACCCAATCCATCTACATTAAAAAAAAAACCTGCTTCTAGACCAATAGATTGAATTAATATCATCTGCAGTTAAAGTGTCTGATCATTATAAACAACTAAATATAGCATAACGGCAAAAGGAACTTATTTGCAGACTGCTCCATTTTGGGTTCTCTTAAGAAATAGCAGCAAGAGGGAAGCATGAAAACAAGGGCCCAGGTAAACAACTACTCAAACAAAGACCAGGAAACATCTGATTGTCTGTCAACAGAAATTCCAAAGTTTCTAAGGAATGATTGAAAGCAACAAAAGAAATTGATATTGCACATTTTGCAGGCAATAAATTAATGCAACATATTGGGTGAATAAGAAAGGCCAAGTGCCTCCAAAACTATTACATATGACCATCATCCTAAAAGAGGGGGTAAATCTCCAATAGCCCCGTAAAGACCATCCCAATGAAAACAGATGGCACAACTTTTCCTGTTTTCCAGGTGGACAGTAAATCACAAATCAAAACTTCAATAACTAACGAGTGGAAAAGAAGTTATAGATGATTCACACCAAAATCAACAATATTGGAAAATCATCCCAATTTGCAGACAATCTCTTGCTGCTGTTATGAAGCAAGGCACGCCTGTCTCCAAGCTTCTTAACAAGCAAGGGGCTTTTCTATTGAATCCCAAATTTGAATCAAGAATCACTCAGTAAATCAAAAGGTTGTGTGTCGCAATTCAATCAGTAATATAATAGGAACCGTAAATCAAGGCGATTCAGATTTCTCAATGAAGAAGCAGCAGCTCGCTTCACCTGAAGCAACCATCAATTCGGACGAAAGAATAAAAAGAAAAAAATTTCACGCTGCGCAGACATTCAAAACTTCTCATTTCACAACAAATCCGATGTCCGCAATCTCCATCACAGTTCAAGACATAAAAAAAGGCGCAAATGATATAAATAAGAAAAATCAGCACAAGCGAAACCCAAAAGCAGCACCATACCTCTGATTTGATCGAGAAGGGAATTAGAGAAGGAAAATGAATGAGCCGGTGAAGACATGGATCCAGTGCGCCCATCCGAGGATGAATCCATGGCGGTGAACGGGTTTCGGGATCCGAATGCGGCCGGCGAAGCCTGGCCAGACCGCCATGAGAGAGAAGACAGCCTCCTCCCGGCTACCCTAAGCATCTTCGATCAATGGAGATTTTCACCAATTCTATTGGCAATTGTGATGGATATTGCTCGCGAGCCCTCTTACCTAGGGTTTACTCTATCAGGAGAAAGCAATTGGATTAGAGAGAGAGAGGAAGAGCAAATAAATACGATACCCATTTTTATTTTTTTATTTTGTTATATTGTTTCTTTTAAAATTAAAAATATTTTTAAAGTGGAATTTTTAAACGCAATTAAGATAAATCAGCATAATAATCGTTATTTTTGTGATTAAAAAGTCTGCAATATCCATCGAAACACGTGTACATGGTGATTTATAGACTGCAATTAATTAAAAAAAATTGATGGTTAAAATGAATTATGATAACCAAATCACTCATAAATCCAATCATAAAAATAAACCGGCCCTGAGGGCTTTTTTTATGTGTTAATAACCCAGGTATTTGGGCCCATTTATCATTTCGCTTTAAGCCCACCCTGCCAAAGCCCATTATATTATAAAACCCAACAAAGTTGGGCCCACTCCGCAACAAGCCCATCAAGTGTGGATAAGATTTCAGCGAGAAAAGGGATAACGTGGAATCCTGATTAGTTGAGATGAATAAATGAAATTTATATCCAAGAAATCACCAAACTTCTTACAACAAAACTCAATGAGACGTCATAAGTGGGTACACAACTAACTATATTAAATAATTTTATAGCATGTATGATGGATTGTATCGAAATTTTACTTAGTACCATCATCATACCCCTATCCAATAATTTAAAATGCAGTTGAATATATATACTTTTAAGTGGTATCATATTTTCTTTTATTGCGAGGAATTTAATTAATAGGGATGAACTTTAAACGAAAAATGAAAACTCTCGAATAAAATTTTTTATTTTAACACGGTGTTTTATCATCTAGTCTATAATATACATTGATATTATACACACACACACACACACACACACACACATCCACCCCCTTTTCCATTATACATACAATTTACATATGATTGATTTTCTACTTAGGAGTACATGTACACTCCCTCCGTTTCAGTGTGGCGGCTTCGCCGCCACACGAACTTACAATGACGAAAATTATTGGTAGTGCTATTTAACTTATTTATGTTGAATGAATGCTCGTGAACTTAATATCAAACTAATCTACATGATATAACAAGGGTTGGGAAAAAAAATTAAAAAAAAAAATCTATAAAGAAAATAAAGAAATAACGTTGTGCGTTATACAAAATTGTAGCGCTGTTGATATAAAAAGACATAAGTACCATCACCAGTCAATAGCAACCCTAATTTACGCATATAAAAAACACAAAATGCATTTCATAAATTTTCAAGTAAACTCATGCGCCGACGCTTTTTCAGTATATATTACTACAGTAGCGTGTCGTTCGCCGCTTTCAAATCAATTTGCAATGAGGATCTTGAACATCGACCATCTATCATATCTCCATACAAGAACACCAACAATTAATTGCCCGTTGATGAAATGGCGTTTAATTTTTCCAAATTCAAATGGTGAGCTTATCTATAACTCTTAAATTTTCATTTTTATTGCTTTCTCGTTACATTATTTATGTAGTTTTCAATTAATTTAAGTTCATCATTGATTTCTTTTCTCTATACGTTGATATGTTGTATCGGTTATGAAGATCAAACAATCGTTATATTCCAAATTACATGGTTTAATTATATCATGAAGGGAAACACAAATAGGCAGTCTTCAATAGATGATATAGGAGAGTCAAATTAAATAAGGGTGGATTTGGGAAACTTGCAAGTTAAATTTATTAATTAGTCGATATGCGAACAAGCTAGCCATTTTTGTTAATGAGCACTGTGATTCTATGTTAGATTGCACTGTTTGGAAAGATCATCTTATATTTCTTTATTAATAATTAAAGGAACAACATTTCTATCATTATAGTATTAGGAGATGGTGATTTTGATTTCATTGTCTCATGATGTGATCAAGTAACTCCTCACAGTAAATTAACTATTTCTCATGAAATAACACCACAAATTAGGTTATATTTTTCATTCATGATGATTATATAGCCATTTTTTATAGTTTGTTTTTTATATATTAACTGCACGTAAAAATAATTCCACTCTGCACTTGTAAAGATTTTGGTTATAAAGATATATATTTTTTAAAGTGGATTTTGGCTATAAAGATCATTAAATAAATTTGCTTCTATTAATAATCAGACTCATAATGGAAATTATAACTTCATGAAATTTATATAGGTTCCAGTTTCATCAAAACTGCAAAATCATCAAAACAGGTAATCAGTACTTGGTACATTAACTATCAGTTGGTTTAACTGAATGAGACGCTATATTCCTTAAATAACGTTTAGAGAGTTTGAATCATGAAATTATGAATTGAGCAGTTAAGTTGGGAGGGTCGACCCCCAAAATGGGCCCTTGTAGCACCAGATTTGGATTAATTGGCTAATAAATCAGAATTGAATGACTAGTAGTTGTTTGAGGTTATATCACACATGTTAAGAAAAATTTAATAGTTATGATTGCTATGCTCCACTTGACTAGTTTATTCTTATTAAATGTTAGTGTTAATAATTAGGATATCGTGTGAATATTATTTAATTTTGGGATAAGATTTTTAAAAAAAAAGTTGCATTGAATACTATATAATTTTCATAAAATCACACATATTGCGAAACAAATTTTTTTATAGTGAAATGACTAATAATATGAAACGAGACAATAATGAATATAAAAATCTTTATCGCAATAAATATTTTATGCATAAAATACAACTCAGCAGATTAAAAATTTAGTGTAATATATTATTTTAGGTGGAATTTATAGAATCTAGTAATATCATAATTACAAAATCCAAAAGACTGTGAGCTTTTTCAGTGAAAATATCTCACCCTCCCGTTCACGTTTTTCAAGACTATGTTGGTTGTGTTTGGCTTTAATTTTCTTGCTGTCGAACACACATTTCACAACTGTTAATTCAGACGTATTCTTATTTTCACACCAAAACTCATTGAATTCTTATTTTCGCAATCTTTTGATAATTTTTCTAAATCATTAGTTAATTTCAAAAAAATAGGGTTAAATTTCATTTAATAATCCAACATCATTTGGCCAATTTAAGTCAAAAATATTACAAATTACGAGTTCAAGATTACAAAATACAAGAGATGGATTATTGGAAATGAGAGCTAGTTTAGATGCGTTCTTTTAGAGGAAAAATACTTATTTTTGAAAATAAATATTTTAAAGTAAAAAAAAATGTGTTTTGATGATTTTTTTTAAATTAGAAGCCAGACAAAAAAAAAAAAAGAAGCTATTTATGAATTGTTTCAAATAAAAATATATTTAAAGTACTTTTAATTATTATATGAAAATATAAAATTGCATGATTTAAAAAAAAAATTCTACTGTAAAAATCAGAGATTGAAAAAATATATTTTTTAAACTCATTCAAACGAGTTTATATTTTTCAAGATTATAGTAGATGTGTTCGAATTTAATTTCATCACTGCCAAACAAAATTTCACAGCTGTGAATTCAAATTTATCATCACACTAAAACTCATCAAAATTTTATTCTTAAGATCCCCAATATATATATATATATATATATTTTAAATCATCAGTTAATCTCAAAATTATGATTACCACTCATTCCATATTCCAATTGTCACTTGGTCAATTTAAAGCATACATTAAAAACTATGAGTCATAGTTGACAAAATATCCAAGGTGGATTACAGTTGAAAAAACAAGACAAAAGAGAAATATATCGCTATCTTTTCCTTCACTCTTTTCAACATTATAGTAGATACAGCGGTGTAAGCAAATTAAGTCGAGTTACATAAAGCACTGTTTAATTTCGGTTAGAATTTTTTATTGAGTTTGAAATATTATTTGAATTTAATTTAATTATTAAACAAGTCAAGATCAAATTGAATTTAAGCAGTTTGATAATTTTACAACTATATTACTATAAGTTAATGATTCAACTTGAGATCGAGCCTAGTTTCAAGTTTTATTGAATGAAAAAATATGTTTAAACTTGGTTAGTTCTGATTAATGAACTAAGCTCAAAGTAGCCTTTAATGATCGATATCGAATTGAATCTTGAATATATTAATTCATTTTTCAATCTTAAACATATATGTTCAATTTAAATTTCGTCACACATAACTCCTTGATAAAATTTCCAAGTCATTAGTTAATTTGAAGGATATGATTACATTTCATTTGACAATCCAATCCCACTTGGCCAATTTAATTAAAAAATACGACAACTAAGATTACAAAATCTTCCAGGGTTGATTATTGTAATTACCACAAAAGCATAGGGCTAGAGGGAAAAAAAAGTTGAAAAAAATTCAAAAACTTTCCCCTAAAAAAACTCACAATTCCAATTTATTTCAAGTCCCCGCCAAACAATCCCCAATGTTCCGCCTATATTTAAGCCCGTACTCCAGAGCCAACCACTCACTCCAAACTCCACTTTCACTACAGTTTCTTGCTTATTTTATTCCGATTATTTTTCATTTTTTTCAACATTAATTATTGTTAATTGTTGTTTCTTTAATCGATTCAATCACCAGCTTTCAACCAATGGCGCAAGTTAGCGACCTCCCCTGCGACGGCGACGGGGCGTGCATGGTGTGCCGGCAGAAGCCGGCGGAGGGGGAGACCCTGTGTTGCAAGACTTGCGCCACGCCGTGGCATGTTTTGTGCCTGACGACGCCGCCGGGAACCCTAGCCGATGCTGCCAAGTGGGACTGCCCGGATTGCTCAGATCTTACCGGCGGCGCCGCCGCAAAGCCAGCGGTGTGCGGCGGAGGCCTGGTGGAAAAGATCCGGGCGATCGAGTCTGATGGGTCTCTGACGGACCGGGAGAAGGCGAAGTTGCGGCAGGAGCTGATAGGCGGGGGTGGAGCCGGGGCCGCGGACGGCGAGAAGGAGAAGAAGGGTGCTGGCGGCGGCGGCGCTGCTGGTGGCGCTGGGGGTGTTTTGGCGATTTTGGGTGATAAGTTCAACTGCTCCATTTGCATGCAGCTCCTTGATAGACCTGTTTCGGTAACGTTTTTCTTCTATCTCATCTGTTCATACTAGCAAAATGGTTGTTTTATCTGTGATTGAAAATCTGAATAGATGTTTTTGATTTGGGATTTTGGAGTGGTTTGACTTTTATGGGTATGGGATATTCTGGTACTTTCTGCGATGCCCTATGTTCTATCCACCATTTATGTATTTTCTTTTTTTTCTTTTTTTGTTCAAGTTCAAAATGATTCAAATAATTATCTTACATGGAGTGTTTTTCGTCCTTTTGAGTTATAATCAAATGGGATGCGTTATAATTAGTCAAAAAGCACACTATTTAAAGGGCCTTGCTATTTTTGTTTGGAAGTGTTTTTGGTGAGTGGATATTCTGTAAGCTTACTGTTTGTGTTTGCCTGCCCTTTAATGGTTATTTGTGTTTTTCTATACTGATATCTATTAAAAAAACACCATTTAGATACTTCTACCACTTAGTGAACCCTTTTATTGCATCAACCAGTTCTTATGTGTGAACTGGACTGTGGCTTTTATGGGGAAAAAGGCTTATAATCTTAACATATAAAGTCGTTGTAATGGTTTTTATTGTCAATTTAACCAACCGAAATTCTTGTTTCAGACACCATGTGGCCACAACTTTTGCTTGAAATGTTTTCAAAAATGGATTAGTCAGCAGCGCAAGAAGACTTGTGCTATTTGTCGCAAGTCAATTCCAGTCAAGATGGCACGAGAGCCTCGAATTAACTCTGCTATTGTCATGGCTATTAGAACAGCCAAACTTGCCCAGTCTAATGTTTCAGGAGGTCCCCCAAAGGCCTACCATTTCATTCACAACCAAGAGCGTCCCGATAAAGCTTTTACCACCGAGCGTGCAAAAAAGTCAGGGAAGGCCAATGCATGCAGTGGGAAGATTTTTGTTACAGTTCCGCTTGATTATTTTGGTCCAATAACAGCTGAGAATGACCCCCAAAGAAACATTGGTGTTTTGGTTGGAGAAACTTGGGAAGATAGGATGGAATGCAGGCAGTGGGGAACTCACTTTCCTCATGTTGCGGGGATCTGTGGTCAGGCGGATCATGGGGCTCAGTCTGTTGCTCTCTCCGGGGGTTATGAAGATGATGAGGATCATGGGGAGTGGTTCCTCTATACAGGAAGGTATTAATTTTGTTACCCTTTAGTTTATCCTGTCTTAATTTTCTTGTATTTCATTGAATTTGTCGGAAGCTAATGTGGAAGTGGGCGTGCTTGGGCTTTGCCAAGAGTTGCTTTCTAGAGATTTATCAAATGCTAATAAGACATTGCTATAGTCAGCCTTTCTGTGTGGATTAATTGTTTATAAATACGGTCATAGTCGAGTAAGTTTTTTTGTTGGCATAGCTTTTGATGGTTCTATTCCGTTGCTTGTCGTCTTAACTGCTTTACTTCCGCATTTAGTTTTACTCCCCTGAATTGTTTTATAGTTCTTGTGAAACACTGTCTTAAATTTGGTTCATCGAGTGATCCTTATATGGAGGGGGGGACAATTCTGTCACATGGTGCAACATCAACTATGTTTGGACTCTGGAATGACTCGATAGACCTAAATTTGTTTTGTTGTCAGGGTAAAGAATCTGGATGGTCTGAAGTTAAATTTTCACTATTTCACTTTCTAATTGTTTCCTGTTTGTTTTTGTCTTCCTTTGATGCCCCTTTTTTATTTATAGTTCACTTTTTTTTTCTGTATAATGGTTGTCTGAAGTTCTTTTACTTGATTGCTGGTTGCAGTGGTGGACGTGATCTTAGTGGAAATAAAAGGACAAACAAAGTTCAGTCATTTGACCAGACGTTTGAAAAATTTAATGAAGCTTTACGCGTGAGTTGCCGAGAGGGTTATCCTGTCCGAGTTGTGAGGTAAGCTGGTATTATTATTTGATTAATTGTGTGATAACATAGTTCATCACATCTAGTCCATGCAATGTCGTGAATGTTGAAGAGCACACGAATTTTGTATTTTTCTGATTTCATTCCATGTTTAAATCATCTAACAAATATCTTAACTGTAGCTAAAACAAACGTAAAGTATCTGTAGCATGTATTACTTTGCTGTCCACATGACATGATTTCTTTTCTGGTTGGCTTCGTAATTAACGGATACAAAGGAGAGCAAAAAAATTTAGATAGATTGGCGGAAGCATCATGGGACCAATGTTGAGGTTGATTTTGATAATTGTGGATTTTAATTGTTATAGGCCCCTGGATTTGACTGGCATTTTACTATTGGTATTCGTTAAATGCTCAGCCTTTATTTTTCTAGTTCAATTATTTGGAGGTGAATTATATTCAGTTGGAGAGATAATGTGGACTTTACTTTTTCTATTTTCATGATGGTTAGCAATTGTTATAATGGAGTTAAAAACTGAAATCTGGCACTACATCTACCTCTTGAGGAATATTCAAAGTATCCTATTTAGTTACTGCTTGTTCATTTCGTGACACTTCATACGTCTCCAGTTCTTACAAACTATAGAAAATTATGAACATTCAGCACCAACATTACTAAATGAAAGTTATTTTGAGATTACTATTGAAACAGGCTTTTTTTTTTTAGAAGAAAGCTGGCTTCAATATTTATTTTTTCTTTTCTTGCGCAGGTCTCATAAGGAGAAGCGATCTTCGTATGCACCACAGAAAGGAGTGCGTTACGATGGGGTTTACAGGATAGAAAAGTGTTGGCGCAAGGCTGGAATTCAAGTAGAGACTTGCCAAGAATAGAACATTGTTCACATTAGTTATTATTTAATATGTTTTCTCACTGCATTCTTCTTGGATTAATACAGGGATTTAAGGTTTGCCGCTATCTCTTTGTTCGGTGTGATAATGAACCTGCACCATGGACAAGGTTAGTTGTTTTTATCTTTACAGCATCATCTGTCTCCATCCACTCCTTGTATTTTTCTGTTTATGTGCTTAGCCTGTGTTTGAAAGTATATTATTGCTTGCTTTAGTGACAACCATGGTGACTGTCCGAGGCCATCGCTGCCTCGTGTTCCGGAGTTGAAGCAGGCTATTCAAATTACTGAAAGGACAAAGAGGCCTGCCTGGGATTATGATGTGAGAAGCTATATAATCTGTGTTGTTTGTTAATTTCATATATCTTCTTGTGAATATGCTTGTTCCCGTGAATTGTTTATGGATGCTATAAAGAATATTCCAAATATCTAATCTACCAAAATTTTTGATACAGGAGAAAGAGGGTCGCTGGTTATGGACAAGGCCTCAACCTGAAAGTCGTAAAGCACCTGGTGATTATGAGGAGGATGATGGGAGTTCAAAGAAAAGAAAACGAAAGAGTTCAAAGGGTTCTGTAAAAGAGAGGCTTCTGAAAGGTAATCTTCTCATTCTAACACTAAATTACTGGTCTTCCCTGAAAATTACAGAAGCTATATCATGTTGCATGGCTTTCCCGTTTCCATCAAGATTAGCAATTCGATTGACAACTTTTGTACCTAAATACGCAGAATTTAGTTGCCTCATCTGTCGGAAAGTGATGGAACTTCCACTCACTACTCCCTGTGCTCATAACTTCTGCAAGGGATGCTTAGAGGGTGTCTTTGCTGGTCAATCTTTTGTGAAAGAGAGGAGAAATGGAGGGAGGACACTGCGAACACAGAAGAACGTAATGAAATGCCCGTCATGCAAAAATGACATATCTGACTTCCTCCAGAATCCCCAGGTACAAGATACATACCATTTCATTGCTATTCAAATGAAAAGTAATTCTCACTCTCAAAACTCTCATATGCACTTACGTTATCACGATATTATGCGCAGGTCAACCGGGAGTTGATGAATGTGATTGAATCACTACAGAACCAGATGGAGGAGGAGGGCAAGGAGGCTGAAGAAACTCAGGATGGTGTGGCTGGAGAAAGCATGGAGTCTGAAGGAACCGAGGATGGTGCAGTCGAGGGAAGCACCGAGGCTGAAGGAACCGAGGAAGGTGCTGATTTAAATGATGATGCAGGTAATGAAACTATGGATGTGGATAAGCAGGGAGAATCTGATGGCACGGATGAAAATCTCGACATTGTTGGTGAAAACAAAGAGAAGAGTAATGTGAATGCCGAAATTGTGGAACCGGTCAAGGATGAAGGTGCGAAAGTTGAGAAACCTAAGAGAAGCTACAACAAGAAGAAGACTGGTGAGGTTGCTCAATAGGCTTTAGATGGTGGTAAGAAGAGTTTAAATGGTGTAGATGACGATGACGATGATGTGTGCAGTCTCTAGTTCTTAGTGGGGTTGGGGCATAGTTTCTTTCTGGCAGGTTTCGCAAGTGTTTGTTTTATGAACTACATATTTGATAGCGTGCACAGTTTCTCTTTTGGCAGGGTTTTGGAAAAGAGGGTTTATTGAAACTACATTTCGTTATTATGGTGGTGGTGCTTTTCAAGCTTCAGTTTACCTGGGATCAGTTAAATCTATCTTGTTTCTGCATTGGTAATCCGGTCTGTTATTTTCTGAATCATGAAACTAGGTTGTTGGTTAATTGCCCTCATCTTGTTTCTGCGTTCGAGTATCAATTCATTCATTTCTTTTTTCATAATTAGAAAAGTTCTCCTTCTAGGTTTAATATGCTAAATGCTATTGAACTTTCTAGGTTCCCCACAATTCAATTATTATGATGATATTTTGTTGAGGAAATTACTTCTCGGTAAGATTTGAAATAGTTGCGCTTAAAACTGAAAATAAAAGTGTGAAATGGAAAAAAAAAAAAAAATTATTTGAGGCTAAAGAATTAATCTGTCGAGGCTACGTCTAAGCTCATCATTCTCCTGCTTGTATTATCACGACCATCCTAATTATTCTTTAGCATGCTATTTGATCATCCTCATGTGCACTCCTAATTTTTTTTAAAAATTAAAATAGTTGTATTATTGATAGCATGTAGGTAGCAGGTGAATTTCTTAACTTCAGGGAGCTCCGCCTGTCCGCCACTATGGGGGTGGTAATTGGAAATAAGAAAGATGGAGAAGATGAGGAAGCAATTAGGTAAATATGGGGCATATATGTTTGGATTATAATTAACAAATCCACAATATGTTCTCACATATGAACAAGTTATATACACAATTGAACAACCGTATCAAAAACAAACGCAAAGCACTAAGGGGGACTTGGCTATTATCTCATCTATAGTTCTTTCACTATTATATTTTGTGTCATGCTATGTTCAATCAAAATTTTATGCAAAAAACATAGTGCGGTTTTCTACTCATCAAACATTCATAACAAGCTTTTTTTCCTACCTAATCACGAGTCTGAGGATTGTTTTGCTGCTCAAGCTTTTCGATCAGCTCAGCCTTCTCCTCTTGAGGCAGGGCATTGAAAATGAAGACTGATTTATCTCCTATATCATCCTGCAAAATAAACAAAACTATCGTGTTACACACGTCTCCTGTGAAATTAACTATAAATGGCACGTCCATGAAATCAGCACAAACCAAACTCAATCTACCTTGATAGGCTGAGTAAATTTTCTTCCAGCAAACACCACAAAGAGAGCCATCCACACACCGAGTAGAGTAAGTTTTGTACCTTCATCCATCAAAACAGTCTGTACATATCCATAAAAGTCCGTTATTTAAGGAAGATGTACGCACTGAGTAGATACATGGGTCTAATATCTTGAAATGTCCATCAAACCAGCCAAAAGCCAACTAATTTCTACATTTACCTATTACAAACTAACAAGAAAACATCAAAACCCAATTGGGATAATCGGGGTGTGTATAAGACTATAAGCCGTACCAGGTGTCCGAGCAGAACTGATGGAATGATAAATGTCAATATGCCAGCTTCCAACTTGCCATAGCAAAGCCCTGTCAGAAATATCCAGGTTTAGAAAGTGAAATTAACTACAAGATATTGTAAAATGTTGCTACAAAGGTTGAACAAAGTTGGGGATTATATGAAACCATGATGGACTCGGCTTGGAATAGTGTACAATGCTTTGGTATTGGACAATTCAATTCTATCTAATCAACATGACACACTTCCTCACACATATAAATTACACCGGCGTATACACAGAGGTAATGATGTTGTAATTTTGCTATTTGATGACTAGAGAGAAAGGGAAGTCTTATTAGTTCTGATTTTACTCACTTCGTCCAGGCCAAATGGTCGAGCAACATAATTGCCCTTGTGGTTTTCTCCCATCAATCTTCTCCTTACTCTATTCTTGACCAAACACCAGTTTTCGCTCAAAAAAATTGAGCTCAGCTACAAGCTAAGACGTGCCGAACATATGAATAGATATAAAACTACTCTAACTCAGAAGTATTGAATTCTGAGCTAAGGCGTGATGAACATATCAATACATATAAAAATACTCTAACTCAGACTAGCACTGCACTCAGAATAAAGCTTAACTGAGTTCACATCATTAAAGGATCAATCAAGTTCAAGTACGATTTCCGGTTAAAATATAATCCACTAACAAACTAAGCTCGAACAGTTTGGTTTCAGCTTGACTTGACACCACCGCCTTCTAAATACAACAGTTATGTTACATGGAGCAAATTACTAATCTTGCTCCGAATCTGAGCTGAGTTATCACTAACAGGGCAAGCCAGATAATATAGAAATTAACAGAGGACAACTCTAAATCTAACAACACAACACTTAAAACTCAGAAAAAAAAAAATCATATTATTTCAGTTGAAACAGAAAACCACACCTTCCTTGAAGACAAGACCAGTCAAAGCAGCGAACAACGGGCCAACAAGCCAAACAGCCGTCGGATTCTCAACAACATATTCCACAAAGCTCTTCCCCGCCGGCTGAGCTAAAGCAGCATAAGCCCCCAACGATCCGACCGCGCCAATCACCCACAGCGCCTGAAGCGCTCGCTTAATCTCCGTCACATAAATATGAATCAAATACAAAGACAAGCCCAACCCAAATGTTCCCAAGCCATAAAACAAATCCAAATTTCCCCTGATAGAATTAAGCACTTCCGAATCGCTAAAAGCCGTCGAGGACGCGATCACGAACGAGGCGGCGGTGATGACGAGCCCCGACCTGTAGAGGATCACTTCCTGAACGTCGGATGATTCGATTTTCCATGGACCGTAGACGCCTTGGTAGACAGTGGCGGACTCCGGCGATTCTCCCACTGCCTGGCATTTCACGGAGAGAGATGAGCGGTGAGGCCGGCGGCGGAGACGATTGGTAGGAGGTGAATTGCGGGGGAGGAGCAGAGATTTAGGCGAGGGTTTGAGGGAGAGAGGAAGAATGAGAGCGGCCGCCATGGTTTTTGGAAGTTATAGCTCAACGGCTACGAAACGTTTCAACCTGCTAATTTTCCGGATTAATCGTTAGGAAAATATATTTAGAGAGAGATACAGAGAGAGGAGAGAGAGAACATACACATATATATATATTTATATAGTTGGTTAAAATTTTATTATTGTGAATTTTTTGTGGCAGTGAGTTAAGCAAAATAGATATTTTTAAACTTTAGGCCATGGGAAGCCCAATTAGATAAACCTTTGATGAGATTTTGCATGAGCCCATTTAAAATTGTAGGCCCAAATAGAAATGACTAACTAAGAGTTTTGGGCCTTTGTGCAACAGAGTTGGGTTTTAATAAGGTCCAAACTTAAAGTCGAATTATAAATAACAAAATATAAATGGGCTTCAATGTGATTTTGTATTTTCAAAAATTTGCATTTAGTTATTTAAACTATTTAAAAATATTACAAGTTATTATAATATTTTTATTTTGATAGAATGGAGTGAACGTTTTATTGAAATATACCACCAAGATCTTACCTACAAGGAAAGCAAGAACCCCGGCTCCCCTTTTAGGTAGACCACCGCAAATAATATAGAAAATCACAATAACTTCAAAAATATAATATCACCCAACTTTACATGTGTTGTGTATAGGCGATTGTAATATATATATATATATATATATATATAACACTAAAGAATATAGCATAAATATTAACAATTTATAAATTACTTACTATTTAAAGTACTGCCTTTCGTTCTTTTATGAATTTGAAATCATCAACGATTAAATCAGAACTAAAACCCTTGGACTATTTCTTTTTCAATGATTGAAATGAACATGTTGAGCCTATATTGTTATCCTCTTTCTCAAGGGTTGTTTTTTAAGAAAGATCAATTCATTTGTGCTTGGTCATTTTGCTTTCTCAACAAGTTAGCACAATTGTATCACATTCAAATACTTGCCTAGATATCAAATTAATTAGAGAAAATTTAATTAAAAAAGTACCAATCGACAAATATACAATTAAATATATATATATAATTATTTTGCAAATTTCAATTAAAATGACAAAAATATAAAAAGAATACAAAGGAATGTAACTAATGTACCAATTGCAAATTTATGAAAATGCAAAAAAAAAAAAAAAGTACCTATTAGTTCATGAATGAGGCAACTAGCAACGGGACATTGAGAGTTCTGGAAGGGGCAACTTTGTGTTTGTAGAGGTTGAAAAATCTCAATTGAAATTCAAAATTACAAGCAAAATCAATTTATGAGTTATTAGTTGGGCTTTTTAATTATAAAACTTTCATATATAAATCGGCTATTAAAAATCAAAATTGGACTTGGTAACGGGCATTTGGGCAAGCTTTCAAAATAAATATTGTAACTACCAAAAAAATAATAATAATAAGTGTTGCTATGTTGGACTTATGATAGTAGATTATTAATCAAATTATGTTGAGTAATGAACCATTATTTTAATGCTGGGGGACCATATGAGTAGATAATTGGTACAAAAATCTAACATGTGGTTGGGAGGGGGGGATGGATGGTCCACCTTCGTCCACCCTAAGATCCACTAGTGTTCCGTTGGTTCTTTTTTCGTCGATGGATAGATGGTCATGCGCATGTTATATACAAATTTAATAAAAATATTAGATTAAAATATAACAAGACTATGGATGGAAATTGATATTAAACGAAACAAATATATTGTATTTATTAATGAGAATATAATTTTTTATTTGGAGGGTTAAATTTTTATAAAATATTAAAAATACTTTGACGATCTAAGGGATACAATTTTTTTTTTAAAAAAAATATATATAAATTTTAATTTAATATAAACTTGAAAATTTTCCCTTTGACTCCACCACATATTGTATCCGATTAATTTTTGCAATATACATGTATAAATCCGACAGATATCAGCAATACGGGGTATAAATGTAATTAAACTTTTATACTTCATTTCCTTTCACTTTTGCAACACTAACTAGTAACAAACAGAAGTGGCTTGAAACAGTGAGAAATAATTCTTGCCCAGAAAAGTAATAACAAATGTAGTCATAAATAAAGCCTGAAATGGAGGTGGGAATTGACGGAGGCGCCGTACGCAGCCGCAAAATTTGACGACGGTGGGGGGGTGGAGGTGGTGGTCGGTGCTATGGACCGAAAGCAAAGCGTGTGCTATCAAATCGTCAGTGGTCCCCGCCGCCGTTGATATCGACACCGCCAAATCCGCCTTCACGCCCAGAGAGAGAGAGAGAGAGAGAGAGAGAGAGCCTAATCTATAATATCATTTTTCATAAATATGCGGATTGTATTAGCTTAATCTTATATGACATTGTTCGTATAGCATATTCTATTCATTCATCAACGGTTATTAAAAATACTTCTATGATCTAAGTATATATTTTTTTTGATAATTCTATGATCTAAGTATTTAATACATGTAAATATCGATCAAATGTAAAAATCTCACTCTTCATCATAGAAATTAAAGGAATTTTATTTATTAAAAATGAATTTCAACTTTGAAAATGTAATATGATAGAGAAAATAGTTTATAAGTTGAGAACATTGATTTTTAAATTAGAGAAAATAGTTTATAGGTTGAGAAAATTAATTTTTAAATTGGATGTAATATTACAATAATGACATTTCTATTTGCTTCTTCATTACATGTGTTTACTAATTAAACGAATAAATTTGACATATCAAAATTTGGTATCCGAATTGCATCGATTTTATAAAAAATTTCAAATTTAGCCAAAATTTTACATGTATCTATTTATTTTACATAGAACTAAAGGGACAAATTTTATAAAAACACATAAAAAATTATCATTTATGAGATAAAAATAATTTTCTTTTTATGATAATATAGATACATATAAAATATAATTAAATACATAATTGTGGGAAGGTACCATGCTTTTTCAGCTGCTACCTCTGTATTTACATATAAATGTGGGAAATACAATTTAGATTGATATTAATTTTATTTCTAAACAAAAATTGTATTATCTATGAGACTTAGTTCAAGAGGCAAAGTTGGGGCCTCAAGACCTACAACCCTAAGACCTTATAAGTATTGGGATTGATTCTCCACCAAAATGCATAGATCTTTGTTCTACTTTCATAATATTTTGGTTAGTTATTCATAATTTATAATATTATATAAAAGGAGAGCATCCTTTATAACTATTTTTGGTGTAACAATATTTTTATTCTATTATTTTTCATTTTCTCTATCTTTTCCTTCGCTCTTTTTACTTTTTCTCCCCTTTTCCCCCCTCTCCCTCCTTCTCTTCTATCTTCTTTCGTCTCTAAATACTCTTCAATTTTTAATTATAAATTAATTTTTTAAATTTTAAATCTATTAAAAAGGTTAAAAATATTTTGATAGTATAGATACTAATTCTATTCTATTATTAAATTATATGATTTTTTTTTGTTATGCACACACATCGAATGTGTTAATATTAATAGGTGCAATAGTTATTGATAATAATAGTAGTATTTGTTCTACTTTAGTTAATTATAATTACAATAATTAATGATGTTGATTGATATTTGGGATGTTATATATATATATATAATTTAGAATTCAAAAATATCTTTAATATTTTATAGAAATTGAATTTAATGCATGGAAACAAAAATTTTGTACTCCGTTTCTGACCCTAATTGTGCTCTAATCTCGAAGCAGTTTGGACATTAAATGAAGAGTGAGAGAATCAAAATAATAAATTGTCTTAAGGCAAAAGAATCTATTTTGGGAATGGTTTGAGTGCATGGGTAACTGTCTGGACAATTAGCCCAAATCTACTTTTTTGGGCTTTTCTAAGATGGTAAGGCCCACCTAACGTCTCCTTTTGCATGCGTAATCTTCACGAGGAGGAGCCCTTATTCTCCTTTGTCCTTTGCGTTTTGTCCAAATTTACATATCATGACATTGACATTACTGTCTTTTTTTTTTTTTCGGCTAGCTACTAAATCATCGCTTCAATCAGATCGTTGGATGATAAAAGTAATTAATAGCTTGTCACGGCAGGGGCATAACTAAAAATTTTTATTTGAAGGATGAAATTGAATTTTTAAAATATACATAAAATACTTTGATTATTTCGAAGAGGAGAGGCGAAATTTTGAATTTAATAAAAGTATATGAAAAATACTTTATTCAATTACTAGTTGATGAGGCACACTCAATATACATATAAAATAAAAAATTAAAATATAATTTAATTATATATTTAAATTATGAATATAAAATTAAAATATTTATTAGATAATATTTATACATTATTATATATATATTTTAATTATTTGTAATGTATGTATTTTATTAAATTTGTTATAAAAAATAGCTTGAAACAAAGATAGAATTATAAAATTAACAAATAAATAAGATATAAAAAATTAACAAAAAAGATAAAAGAGATAAATAAATATATATATATATATACACACACACTATATTAATAAAGAGTTTAAAGGATCTAATAACCATTAAAAGAGACCAAATAGACAAATGTAGTTATTAGACCCCATAAACTCTTTATTAATAGTATAGACAAATTTGGGGTGGAGGGGAGGGGGACTGCGGGCTTCTAGGTCCCCACGCTCCGTCTTTAGTGTGTAGCTTTATTTAGGTTTTTATTATCAAATTTTAATTTTAATTAGATCATGTTAAACGAATACACAAGTTATAGTGTTGGTTGCTGAAATCCGATCAATTGTCCTAATTTGACACCCACTTTTGTCGGAATCTGATTATCGAATGTTGATGTGCCATAGATCTAAGTTCCACATCAGCATAATTCAGCTAAATTCCGATGAAATTGGACTAAAAACTCTAAATTTAACAAAAGAAAAAACCCAAATGAAGATATTTTATATGATGAAGCTTCCCATTTCTATCATATTAGTTTTTAGATTGCTCAACGCGTGTTATATCATTCCACAAAAAAGTATTACGAGTAACAAATCACCTATAAGTTTCCTCGAGCTTTAGCATCAACTTTTTATAATTATTTACCTGAAGCAAGTGCATACATTTCAATTATTATATAAGTATTTCAAATTAATTCAATAAAAGGAATCATAAAGCAATAAATGTTATAGTCAACATATTTAGGACACTAAAACTCATTACAACTTGCTCGAACTTGGGAATGTATCTGTTTACTCCTTGATGAAAGAGTTTTACACTTAAATAGTCGGACCCAACTGAAATTAGTCGGACCCAAACTAAATTCGAATTTAATCAATACCTGTTGGTGCCGAACATTGAGTGGTGAAATGAGTGGTGAATGAACAATACCCAGAAAAAAAAAAAGAAAGAAACTCCATGACTTCTAATCATGCATAATTTGTAAAGCGTCTCAAGTCCCCGCATCTAAATTGCCACGCTTTGGATTTTTCTTGCTCATAAACGTACGTTTTTTTTATGCTTTATTGTTCCATATCCCGGCCCGAGCTAGCACGCTTAAATTGTTTTTTCGGTATATGTTTATAAGACTTAACTTTTCCTTAACATAGTCACAATCTTTTCAATTAGAACTTTCCAAGCGTCATATTAATATTCATTAACTTATAGGTTAGTCCCCATTGTCTATTAAGTTAAAAAATAGAAGAGAATTTCTACTTTTGATCGTAGTGGTCCTAGACCTTGCTAACTTTAAGAGATCCATATCGGATATGCCGCACGACAAATAAATTGAGAGAGAGGGGGTGTGGTGGGGGGGGGGGGGGGGGGATGTGCCATAAGTATTTCTGTGACAAAAATAAATTTAGTTACGTAAATAAATTTATATAAAATCTAACATATATTGACGAAATATCATGTGAAGATTTTTGGAACTCGTGGCAAACTTGATGTTTGCGTGATGAATCATCTTGAACGTTGTACTATATATACACACCTTTTACTGTATTCATTAATTATGACATATAGTGACCGAGATAAGGAAAGAGAAAAAAATTTATGATGTTTTCTTTATCTCAAAATTCACTAATACACCTAACATGTATATATTGGCAAATATAATATCAGATATTGCACAAATATATAATAGCAAGATCTGTGAATCAACAACAAACATATGTATTGTCACACTAATATTTTTTTCTCGTCTATTTTCTAAATTACTACTATTTAATGAACAACTATGGCTTAGAATTTTATCTGTCAAAAATTTTCTATTAATATATAACAAAAATCTCTCTGTAGTAATATATAATTTTTTTATTGAAAGAGATAGAGATAGACATAGATATAGATATAGATATACATCATGTAAAGGGCGGGGCCAATAAGTTGTGATTCTACGGATTGAATTTGAACCCCACTAATTATAAACAAAAGAATGATTCCATGCAATGGTGGAATGTTGGAATAATATAGATGAAAAAATCTGTTTGACATAAACTCACGCATGGTTCTATAATAGTACCCTTGTAGGCCCTTGTTTTTTTTTTCTTTCGAAAAGTACACATTCCTCGTTTGTAAATATATCAATAAATATTGGCTTCATATTTATAAGATTTTTTTAAAGAATTGTTGCATGCTACACCATGTACTTGTTGCAATCTTGGCCTTCCACTAGCTATTCACCAATAAAAGTAAGGACGATTAATAAAATATTGTGTGAATCCAATTTCCATCAACTTCTTGCTTCAAGTGAAGATACTATATGTGACAATAAAGTTTTTTTTATTTTTATTCTTTGATTATTTTTAAGTAGAAAATATATGAAGATACTATATATAATGATAAAGTTTTTTTTTTTTTTTTTTGCCTTTTATTCCATTGAGTAGAAAATATTCTAACTGTAAATCGAATTAAAATTACGTGTAGATGATTGAAAATATTAAAATTTGTCCCTGAATCATACGAAGGTTTTAATATTTTATATAAATTAGATCTCGCCCCCAAACTAATTCAAATAAGTTAGAAACCGTATGCACGCGCTTAAATGGCATTATATGTACATTTTTTCAGAAAAGTTGAAGGTTTTAGATTAAATATGTTTAACAATTAGATAGTAAAAAGACAAAGTTGGCGGATTCAGAGTGGTTAGGATACTATGTTTTTCACTTGTCTAATCATTAGATCATATAGTGTGCAAGTGTGCAATGAAGTATCATAAGCATAGATAGCATTATACAGCTAAATTCCTCAAAGCTACATAAGTACAACAACAATAGTTCTCCATATTTGCAAAGACGAAATTAGAGTTGCCTCAATAATTGATAGGAAAGTGACTCACCTCGATCACTAATTATCATATACACTCTATAACCTCCAATATATTGGCAATATAGTGATCATGATCTACTGTATAAAATTGTGAATATAAATAGAAACTACCCCTAATCATTACCTATAAATACTTTCTATAAAGTCATAATTGAAAATGTAGTGATCCACAGTATAAAATCGTGAGCACAATTTTGAAGCTTGTAAGTTGCCAATTGCAACTCAACCCTGTCCCGCTTTAACTTCACTAGCCAAAACACATAGAATCGCAAACTAGCTAGATCAAAATCAAAAGTAGTGCTTGATTTTGCTCCATCAATAAATTCAAATGATCAAACGCTTTAACAACAATAGATCATTATTCAAGAACCTCGCAATTGAGGTGACATAGTACAAGGCTGGGAGATAGATATATTAAAATCTCACAACTCTCCTTCAAAGACTCAAAGACATCGACAAAATATATAGACACACAGATCTTGGTCATACACATAACACTCATGGAATCTAAAGCTACAACTCATCATAAAGAAACAACAAAAAGACTACTCGTCATCCATTCGGCTTATTAGGGTCGAAGAAATTGCCATCATACATATGATCAGAACTAGAAAACCCTCCGTATTGATTCGCAAAACCAGAGGAATATCTTGGTTGTTATCATCAAAGGAGGGATAATAACTATTCATCGCTTGGGAGCTAGAATGATCATATCCCGATTGTTGATTAACGTTACTATTATAAAGGGCAGAGGTGAAATAAGGGAATTCAACATCATTGCTAGAGAGTAATTGCGCGTATGTTGAAGCCCCGGAAAAGTGTTGTGCAATAAGGGATCCGAAGGGGCTTGTGAGGGCCTCTGGGTAATTTGTTGTTGTTGTTGTCGAGCATTGCTGGAGCTAGTGTCGACGTTGCTTAGATAGCGTAGTTCGGTCTTGCCCTGAACACGCTCGGGGAAATGAGTTTGGCTTGGACCCTTTGAATTTGAGCGCAGCATCATCGTATGCAAGGGCCGCATCCTCAGCTGTGTCGAAGGTGCCAAGCCATACTCGGGCCGCCTTCTGGGGTCTCGTATTTCAGCAGCCATTTGCCCATGGCCTTTGTCGCACTCCTCTATAGTGTTTCTTCACAGTTCATATTAATTCATCAAAATTAGAAGTATAATATTATAATATGTGTGTGTGTGTGTGTGTGTGTGACATTGTGTTACAACTTACAATGTATGCAAACCTTAAAATATTGTTGCTTAATGCGTGAACATCAAGTGATGTTGCAACGTTCATATCTCGTGTTCCACTTTCCAATTTCACCATTTATTTCTCTATTTGAATTTATGATGCACTATCCTCATTTAAGTGTGTGTATAAATTCAAGTAATAGAATACAATGTAAATAGAAGAAATAAAACAGAAAATTTGATCCGATCTTGAAGTGGCACCAAACTTGTAATCAAAAACAAATTAAAGAGATATCAATTTTAAGATGCCGTGTCTCCACATTCTCACGCTATTCAATCTAAAATTTGATATAAATTTTATAAACTACCTAGGATAATTACTACTTCAAAATTATCTCATATCAATTTCTAAAAGAGGGTTTCCATATTATATCAACTTTCACGGTGTCAATCATATAGAAATCCTCACGTAACACCACAAATTACCAATAAATTATAACTTCTTTTCTACCAAATCGACTATACATTTAACTCAATTGGAATCTTGATAATGCTAACATCAAACATCAATCCTTTGAAAATTCAAAAAGGACACAATTATACATTTTTTTTTATTTATCAAAATGTAGACTTGTTAGTAGGCAGACAATTGGCACCATATGATCAAGAAAACAAAGTTGCTAGAACAATCGAAAATGACAAAAAAATGTTAAACATGACAAAATCCTGTGTTAGATCTGGTAGGTGCAAAAGGGTTTTCGACATCCGACCAAACAAAGGCAAAGATCAATGACACATATACACACGTTCAAAGTAATTAACAATAATGTCAAAAACGTATATAACTTGACTAATATAATGAAGAATTCTAGATACATGCAGTGTAATCTATATGTTGGACTCTTAAAGAGTGGGCAGGGTGAAAATAATTGTCTGAAGAGAGATCTAGAGAGAGATATCGAGAGAGAGAGAGAGAGAGGAGAGGCAGAGGAGATAGTACTTTACGGAAAGTAACATACAATGAACTTGGCTAAGCACAAAAACAAAATCTTGGCCTTT
>CM047870.1:10238836-10258836 GCA_026212405.1 Petrea volubilis
TTGAGTATATCATATCATTTGAATACATTTTGTTTTGAGTGTGGTTTGCTTGCATACAAATAATATTGAGTTGATTAGCTTCTGAAGTGAGATTCGTTGTAACAGTGCTGCTTGGAACGAGTCTCTAGACTGTCTCATCCTAGAAAAAGTATTGTTGGCCTATCACACCGATTGGTGGGCAGAATATTTCTTTAAGGTTAACCGGTTCATTCCGGTGATTATGCCGTTGCAATACAATTGAAAATATTGACAAGTTTACTAAACTTTCTTGTTATTTTAATTGAATTCGGCGTTGGTTGATTGCTTTTGGTTGTTGTGTTTATATTGTAAATTGTTGTTGCAATTACATTTATATTATTCGAATAAACCGCCATGTGAATATCTTGTTTTGTTGATATTCAAAGCCATTATTTTCCAACAACAACAACAACAACAACAACAATGATAACAATAATAATAATAATAATAATAATAATAGACAAAACAAGATAGGTTTGACAATTCATTGCCTTTCACCAATGATTAATTTTCATCATATCGGGAAATATTGAGTGAGAATTTGCAATTAAAATGTCAGTAATGGGCTGTGTTTATGAAATCGGTGCAAATAATTGGAGTTTGTTTGATAATTTGGTCAAACTTTAGGATCCTTTGTGCAATTATTCATACGTAATATTCATTTGATTGGATTTTATTTATATATTTACATGTATACTTCTTTGTTCCAATTGTATACAGAGAAGTTATAGAAAATTACTCAATTTGTTTTTTTTTTTTTTGCATTTAAAAGTAAGTAATTTATTTTAGTGGAACTAAAAATTAATATATGGCGTGTCCCCTTAATGATATGCATAAATACTCCAAACATTGACATAAATATATAACAGCCCCAGATCTTGAAAAAGTTAAACAGATTTGACCAATTATCTCCAGAAAGTAATTATTGGGCCACGGCTATATTTTAAAAAACAGTTTGTACTACTATGGAGTATAAACACGTGAAGAATCAATTCTGATACGAGATATTTGACATATGTCCTTGGGACCCATAAATTGGTGCCGCATGTCTTGTCTGGCACGTAGCTGCTCTCCTTGACAATATGCCACCATTCGAGTTGAGCGTTGACGATTGAACTGAACGGTTCTCAAGGGGAGTTCCCTTGAGCTTGGATTCTCCTCGACTGTTGATTAGACTATCGAGGATTGTACGATCCACTTGCCGCCGTCCTCCGTACTCTGACACACTACACTATACCTGTAGGGCTACACCTACTCTACAACAGCCAGATATAGACTAAAAGTCCAACTTGTACTTAGGTTTTACAATCCTAGGAATCCCAAGTCTTATCAACTCGGTCCATTTCCCAAGGACTTGGATTTACTATAAATACCCCATGCACGTCTCCAAGAAAGTTAAAACATATTCTTGCCACCATCTGCTCGATTCTCTCTACATTATCACGTTTTGTACCGACTTAAGCATTGGAGGATTTTCACCGGAGACACTTTTGGTTAGGCTCACGTATTTTCCATCCTAGCAGGACAGGGACTTTCCTTCTTCTGATTGTCAATCTGTCGTTCCACATCATCCTCCAAGACCAACCCAAGTTTCGACCTCATCAAATTCCTATTTGAAGTGTTTTTTTTTTCCTTTTTTTGGCAAAATATTTATACTTTTAGAAAATAAAATAAAAGACTCTTCTTCCTTTTTTAAAAAAGAAAAAGTACAATCATTCTAAGTCATCACATCAATATGTATATATTTATATTTATATATATATATATAGATATAGTTATAATTTTGAATAGTTAGAGTATGTTAAGATTTTAAAATAGTTTAGGAGTTCCTTCCTTATTTTAAAAGAGTTAATAAATTCTTAACATTTTATTTTATAAAATTATCAGCTACTTAATTGAAAATTTTACTTAATACTTTCAAACATCGATTGTTATAAGCTCTTTCATATCTTATCTAAACCATCCTCTCATAATATTAGAGACCAAAACGATATTAGGCGTGAACATAAAGAGATATATATATATATATATATATTATACGTGAACCTTAATTTTATTCATTTATTTATTTATTTTTGAAAATGAGTGAAACTCAATATTTAAAACAACTAGAGGTATCAATTCAAAATAGTTGAATTGATGTCTGACAATTTTACTATTAAGAGACTAATTTGAATCTCACAAGAAAGTGAATGTTAGTCTATTTTGATGGTAGTAATTTTTGAAAAATTTAGAATCATTAATTATATGTCATTAATATTTTGATATATGCTAGAATATAATTTGATAATTTCCTAATGATGATATTATAATAGTTGTCTACGCATGTAACCAGCCATTGTAAGAAGGGCCCAATTCTCAAAGGAAGCTAGTGAAAACTGAAAAGAAATTGTTTTCCTAAACGCTAAAGCCGAATTCATTACCAATTCCAATCCATTAAATACATGGAGCAACCAATTTTCATAAGACTGATCACACTAAAAAGCCCAATAATAAATGGGCTTCATCTGGACATACCTTGCGATTCTTGTATTTGAGAGGACATTTTCCTCTTCAAATTATATAAGATGAAATAAAATTCAAAGTTTTCCTATCAAATGATAAAATATTTTATAAGTTATAAAATTCGCCCTGTTAAATCAATGTCTTTTGCACTATCTTAAAAAATAGGCCAACTAGGAAAATTGTAATTTTTGTTATAAAAAGTAAGGTAAAAATGTGAAAATTATCACTATCAACACATATATTAAAATAGAATACCTATAATTGTGTTACCAATGACATCGATTAATGAAAAAATAATTTTTACTTTCCGATAAAAGTTAATATTTTAATTGTTACAATTAAAATTGGCATTATGAAGGCATCATTAATTCTCCATGGTATCAATTATATGAATATAATTTTTTTCATTATTGATCCTATGAAGATTTCTTTTGTAATAAAATAATTTTTTTATTGCTTATCTATATTATCTATACCATTATATAAAGGGAGAAACCCATTTAATAACTATTTTGATTTTTCAAAATTTTTGGTCTCCCATTTTCTTTTCTTTTTTTATTTTTTATTTTTTCTTTTTCCTTTTTCCATCCTATTTCCCCACTACAACATTTTTTTGTCACTTTACTTTTTTAATCTCTATCTCCCTCTTTCCTCTTATATCATACTATTAAATAATTTTTTAACTCTTTTATATAATTATTTTTCAGTCATATATTTTTTATCTTATTTTTATTTTGTATAGTTTTTATGTTAAATTTAATAAATATTAAAAAATTATCCATATAAGCAATTACTAGATATTTATAATTTAATTTATCTCAAATATATAATACAAATTATATTTTTTATTTTGCACATGCATCGAATGTGCTCCGCCTAACTAATATATATAATTGATATTAGTTTTTATAATATTACTAAATATATTTGATGATGCCTGCCCAATCTGGAGTAGTCACATGTTAACTCCATATTGGACAATGGACCACCTATGCCTCCCCTCGAGGGGCTTCTTGATCGATTATGATCAGAAAGGGATACCCTTCTCCAAGCTCCCTAATCGTAGAGTCGTTCCCCTTCAATTTTTGACTGATGGAACATGTAATTAATATATTTAATAAAGGACATTGCCAGTTCATACCTATATTAAATATATTTTAGATTGGCTAGCCACATGCCATTTAGACATTACATTTCATTTAATGTAATCACTCTTTAAAATATTATATCAAATTCCTAAATTTATGGGTCTAGCCATACCTAATCATGGTTACTTACAAAATGTAGGACAAATTAGGTAAACAACCCTTTTCCTAAGCACTTGAAGGCAAAGATCCATTCATATAAATGCCTCATCATTTATTGAGGTCGGTAGACAAACATTAAGTATTCATCCCTCTATTATCTAATTTGATCAATACTATCCTATTTTGTATTTGATTTAAGTATCAATGAATTTTTTTTACTTCAACTCACTTAAATATTATCGAATTATTCACTTCAACTAACTCATGTTCACTCGTGCACAAACAATTTTCCAACTTCTTCAGTATCAAGTTTGACTAAATGTTCCGTTCGATCAATATATTCAACCAAATCCAACCCACATCAATATTGATACTATTTTTTTCGCCATTTCTTTGTTGTGTAATAGACCTCTCACAAATCTAAGATTTTGATTTCATGATGTAAGAAAGCATGCATGTGATTTGTGAATTAAATGCGCGCGCGTCTAATGCGAATAATGTTCCTTTGATTGGATCGAGACGAATTTGATTTAAGTACTTCATTAGTGCAAGTTGGTCCGATTGACATTAATGTCTCAAATCAAGAAAATATATAAAATAGACTTCCTTCCAAAATTAGGAACAGTATATATATATATAATATTGTGTGTGTGTGTGTGTGTGTGTTGGACAAAGGATTTTTAGGTGACTCCCTCTTCTATATAATTTAAGCCTTCATTTGATTGATTATATAACTATATAATACAATAATTAATTCATTTGAAACATCGATTTGATTGAGTATTTTATTATGTACATACTTTTCTAAATTTATGGAAATATGGATTAGTTGGGATTTTGGATTTGAAAATTATTGAATGTCATTTATTTTTGTGTTCCTCTATTTTAATAAGTCAAGCAACCATTATCGGATAATTTTAAGAAGGATTATATTGATAAAATTATACATAATATATTGCAATTTGATGAAATAAATTGGATCTTTAATTCACAAAAAATACCTACCTAATGCATAGTATAACAAATCAAATAATAAACTCACATCCCATAATATAACTCAAAAATTAAAAATCACACTTTTTAAGAGTTCAATTTAGTACTCAAAATCAAATGAAGCCTTTATATTATATATAATATAAGAAACTTAGAAAAGAGTTGATGGGTTTGGTGACTGGTTATCAGCAGTTGCTAGTTTGTACCACGACTTTATGTAACCACAAAAGTCAGCGACAAACTCTTACAAAATGTGGCTTCGATATACTTGTTTATTGTCTTTCTTTGACTCATAAGCATGTATATATATATACATATATATATATATATGTACGTATCTATCGTTACAATTTGCAAAATAATAGAAATATGGGTTTAGCTTATATAATCCCTCATAACAAAATGTTGGAAAGCTTTGATAATTGGTTCGATACATCAAGGCTTCGTTTTGATTGATAATATTGTGAAGTATTGTGCTAAATAGCATGGCCCTCCAACTTATTTGATAATGTGAACTGTCGGATATTGACTTTGCACGATATGTCACTGTAAAAAAATGTCTTTTTATTAATAAAAAATTTATAATGGAAAAATTTTATAATAAATTTAAATTATTAGTGACTTAATTTAATATAATCAAAATTAAAAAAATAATCAATGACAAATTATTTATTAATAAATTTACTAATTTATTATATACTAAATTTGTTTTAAATATTAAATTTATAATAGATTAATTTATCAGTGAACATAATACTTTATTGTAGATTGCCCTTGGCCTGGCCTGGCCTCGCCTCAACTGTCTTATTGTGGAAGTTATCAATCTTGGTGAGAGGGGTGATATTGTGGAACTGTAACTCTCCCAACCTATTTTAATTGTGGTTTTCCATTTTTGCCCCTTTCAATACATAAGGGCATTTAATTATATGGTAAGTTGATCTCGGAGGGCAACGACACAATCACAGAATTTAATTTAGATTGATGCATTGCATCAAGCAACAACGTAATATTTCAAAATGCAAGTCGCCAATATACAAATATAGCAATCGAACGAAGGACTTCAACTATCACATTATGGACTTTTATGAGTGGACTATACTATTAAACATAGATAAATTTATATAATGAATCAAACGGAAGCCCAAATAGTCATTTCGTATTAAAAGTTTAAATATGTAATTAATATTAAAATAGTCAATTCATATTAAAAATTACGAATTACGTTGTTGAATGAGGGATACATATATATACATATATATATGTAATTGATCACGACTCCCAAGACGATGTAAAATCGTTAGTCATGTTTTGTGAATAATAATCAATAATATATGGTGGGAGGGTAGCTATGAGTCATAGTCAAAGATATTGGGTTGATTCTTGCATGTGCCAAAGATAAGAGCTAGCTAGAGAGTCTTATTACAAGTTCCCCATCTTAGGATTATTGCGTTATAGAAGAGATAGTCACATGTCTATCACCTGACCAACCAGGGACTTTTCTTTCTAAAAACATGGATCCCATCAAACTTGTCCCATAATTGGCTTCGTGTCAGAGCGAGCCCCATTGTTCACTAACTATTCAAATCACAAATCTCTCCTTAATTTGTGATGTACAAGAGTCCACATGGATTAAAAATGATAAAGCTTTAGTAATAAAGAAAAGAAACTATATGCTTAAAATTATTTTATATATAAATGTGACACCCCTCACATGATAGCCAATGACTCAAGTATGGGGTGAGAGTAATGGCCACAACGTACACGAGTTCTATAGGATGGTCCCCTTCGGTTGGGGCCAGTCCCAACCACCTCAAGCTTGTTCTACCGGTCGGAGCTTCACACCTCGCCTCAATGACTTAAAGATAGGTCTTTCAATTTTCTATAGTAAAAATTGGTAAAAATGTTCAAAATTTCAACTTGTTGATTGGTGCAGTGTCACGTTTTTGGTGAAAGAACTTTCACCCCCTTTGCCTTCGGCTTCTATAGTTTTAAATTTGGATGAACAAATTAGCTGTTGAAATAGGTACACCTTGATGATTTTATAAGTGTGTTAAAACAGTAACAGAAAAGCCACGTACAAGCCACCTCTCATTCTCCGGTTTATAATTTAGCCAAAAATTGATAAGGGAACCATGAGTATTAACTAGAAGGACTAAACATGTAATAAGGCAGTATTAAATTTAAAAAAATATAGAATTGAGTTTATAAAAAAGGATTAGATACAAAACTTAAATGTATCATGAATTGAATTAGGAAACCAAATCTAACAAATTCCCAAAATTATAGAACTCAAAATGTAATCAACTTATCATTGAATAATGAGATGATGTTTCAATATGATATGCATGAGCCCACATGCATGCGTGCATAAGTGCGCGCGCGCGTACACACACAAGATGAAGAGCACTTGGCCATAATAATTTAGGACTTTAGGTTATGGGGTGCGTGGGGTAGGACTCATGTGCAAAGTTATGCAGTGTGCGTGTTTGATCATGACAGAATCACATGTAAGAGTACTCATCCATAGTTTATGTGTCACGAGTACTCATCCATAGTTTATGTGTCACCGATGCATATTTTTCCAGTCTAATTTTAGACTATTTTTATGACTAACTAAAATTCAAATTTGGCAATTTGTCCATAATTGGTATTCTAAATTATGACCAAGTCTTCTCCTCAAGAGAGTTATCTTGTACTCATTGGTCACTCTCTCACCAATATATATCAAATTTATCTTAAGTCTAATATATTCATTGTATAATTAATTTTGGTATGATCAAACCTGATTCAAGTTAGAATTCATAATATTGGAAAATTTTTACTTGGACCTAGTTTAACCAAACCTAACAAATCATGTAACGCGTATATTGTACTCGTCAAGTGATTGGTCACTTTTACTAAATTATACACTAATCGTACAAGTGTGAAATGCTCATCAGTGTGATTAATACTGGTTTGATCGAGTCATATTTGAACCAGAATTTTACAAAATTCCAATTATTATGGCTGAAAAGAAAATTGTTTCCATGATTCAAATGCTACGTTTTATGTATTTTCTCTACATAATTGCCTTTTATGTAGATATATGTATGCGTATAAAAGATTAGTAATAAATTTAGCATTGTCACTTCAAATATGAGGAGTTGAGGACCAGCATTTTGTTTTTGAGGTTATTGTCATTTTCATCCATTATCTTTTGGAGTGTATGTTTTTGCCTCATTAAGTATTTAATTTGCAATTTTAGTCCTATAGTTTTGAAAATATTACAATTTCAGTCCGATTTCATCAGAATTTGTCGAAATTCACTGACGTGACTTCACAAATTTATGCACCACATCAGCGAGTTCCGACGGATACCGGTGAAATCGGACTGAAATTACAATATTTTAAAACATATAGGATCAAAATTGCAGAGAGTATAGTTCACGGGAAAAAAACATACACCTCTAAACACAACGGACGAAAATAAAAATTATCCCTTTGTTTTGCTTTGTCTTTGTAGTGTCGTAGCCTGTGGAGGTTGAAAACATATCGTGTACGTAATAATTTGCTTATGACAAAATTGTTAGCGCAAATATTGAACAAGTATCGTCAACCCTGGAATCATATTATATAAAGTATACATATACATAGATTTATTATATTTTTGTTCGTGCGAATATAAATATATCATGAATGGACTTATAGCTTGTGTGTTTGTGTTTGCTCCATATTTTAGTTGAAATTTAATGGTCAGGAACAAAGTTTACGTGGAAAAACGTTTTAGCCCATAGACTCACATGACCAATGTATTTGTACCAAACAAGAAAGGCAATATTAATTAATCAAGTACGATTTTTAAATTATATATAGACACACATGTGTGTGTGTGGGTTGAGGTGCATGCATTGGGGAATATTGAGGATCAAAATAGAGTTGTGGTTGACCCGTTATACACACACACACACATATTTATATAACCTAACTTGACTTCAAACTCTATATACCATTGGGAGCTACCTAATTTAATTTACTATATGTTTATATCTGAAAGATGAAAGAATATTGGCTTTATTTGTTGACTAATTTACCGCAGTTTGATCTCTTTACAACATCTTTATAGGGTTAATTACAGTTTGACCCCTCTCTAAATATTATCAAATTATCAAGTTGCTATTGTAACTTTTTTATTTATATTGATACTCCAACCTAAGTTTGACAAAACAAATGTTACTCCATAAAAGTTTGTTTTTGACTTTTGAACTGAGAAGATCGGCTAAATTACTTAAGAGCTAATTATATAATATATTCATATCAACATATATTATAGGATATGTATTTATGATAAATTTGGTCACTTTTATAATCAACATAAAATTTGCAAGTTGTATTTATGATATTTTTTATGAGGTTTTGATATGAGATTTATATGGTCTTGATGAGGCCAAGAGGTATAAGCTATGTATAAAGTTCATTTCACCATAAAAATAAAAATAAAAAAGTAGCAGTAGTGTTGGATTATAGATGGTAATGTCGTGTGATAGTTGTGGTATAAAATGAAATTATTTTAGAGAGGTTACTGAAATTACAAAATCGATCGAAGGATTTTGTTAGGTTTGACGAAGTGAATCTGTTAATGATTGAGATGATTACTATAATTATGGAAAAGTTATATATTTCAACCATCTCTATTAACGTTTACAAAATATTTTAAATTTTGAAAGAATATTTATAACTTTTAAAATAGTAAGAACTAGTTTATAATTACACTATATTTGAGTGATTATAAATGTCATTTGCCCTTTGTTATATGAAAGTTAAAAGATTAACCTTTTCTTTGTTTGACCCCCAGTGGGAACAAAAAGTCGTTGTATCTACAACAATTAATTAATCCTAATCAACTGGTGAGCTGATTTTTTGGATAAACTACTCGAATTCAATGACTTTGTATTTTTTTTAATTAATTAATCTTTGTTGTCTTTAGGTGGGAATGAGAACGTCTTCGTCAAAGAAATTAATCAAATTCATGTCTGGAAACACCATATGGCGCTTTCTTTTGTTCATTTATTTATTTTTCTTTTTCCATTAATAGCTTGAAATAAAAAGAAAAAAAGAAAATTCAAACTCAACTAAACTTGATCAATTCGATTAGTTAAAAAAAAGCAATAAAACATGTGTAGAAATATTAAATAAATATAATAGTTTCTTGTTACTTTATAGTAAGTTTAATCATTCATTTGAAAATATTGATAAAATGGATTGATTGTATCATTCCAATTTTATCGGATGTCCCCAAAGGGACATATATTGAATTAATTATAATACCACCGTTTTCTAAAAAAAATTAGTAAATAAATTGGGCGCTATGAGATTTGACTCGATCAAACCTCATTCAAATTCAAATATTTGTTCAATGATTAAACCAACCTTAAGAATGATTAAAAATATGAGTATTTGGCCAAATTCAACACTTGGTAAGTATATTGTACTTGTCAAGTGATAAGTCATTCTCCCTAAATTACCAACTATTCAAATGACAAGTGTCAAATACTCGCAATGTGATTAACACTGATTCGACCGTATTGGACATGGACTAGAATTTCCCCTTATCAGCAGTGAGATCTTTTTCACCATAAAAAAAATATAAATTAGGTATTTGATATGATTTTTGTTGCTGTAATGCATATATGATAATAGCGACGACTTAGTTAATACATATTAATCGATATTAAACTCATAAAAAACTAATTATTCCAACAAAATAAAAGAAAGCTTTTATACTTAATATGTGTGACTAGCTAGTGATAAATTTTTATATTGTCACACATAAGGGTGTCAAATTTGATTTTCACAACTAAATCCATATGAATTTAATTTAACTAATTAGATATTGGAGTTTTACATTTAATTTTGTAATATCACGTCGCAATTCTTGGCCTATGCATCATACTTACAAAGTCTCAATATTGCTTGAGATCTTAATTTGGTTGAAAACTAATAGATCATTGCAACTGTTAAACTAACTTTGACACAGTTTTTTACTAGCCTTTAGTAAAAAGTTGTAAATTATACATATCATCACTCCTTTTTCCTTCTTTTCCTTTTAAGCTTTTAACTTATCATGATATCATAAAAACAATAGAATAAATTAAGTTGTGTTTGCATGGAATTAATTTATTTAAATTTAAGGAGAGAATTTGAAGAAAACAAATTAAATGACTCAAATTATGTGGATTCCCAACCATTAGAACTAGTCCGATCCTAAAATATTTTAAACAAGAGATAATTAAAATATTTAAAATTTACTAATTATAATATGACATTTTTTCAAACAAATACAATGAATTTATTAATTATTATATATTTTCAAAATTTTAACTTCAGATCCATCCAGAATCAAACATAATATTAGACAACCATGACAGTTGGTTACCAAACCTACAAGGATGTTGCCATACACAAATTGATCTAATTATACTGGTGTGAATAATAATAATAATAATAATAATAATAATAATAGTAATAGTAAATATGAAGGGAGAAAATGAGAGGTTAATATAGACAGTTGTCCCTTTATTCCATTTAGTTAAACTAGTATTACACATGCGCGCATTAGTGTACGATAAATTTGGTGATGAGTTGTTAAACGAAATAACAACTAAACTTCCATAAACAATGTAGTTTGTGTTAAACATAATTTTAAACTTTCATAAAAGTGGAAACACACTACAAGAAAAATGAGTGAATCCAGCAAAAATTTTCGGCGGAAATCCAGCGAAACAGTGCATTCTGGCGAGCATTAATCCAGCGAGTCTTTTTCTACTGGAATTTCAAATTTCCTCTGAAAAGGAGTTTCGCCAAGGGATCTTTCCAGCAGGCTTCCACTGGAATTCCCCCATAATTTTATTTATTTTTTATTTTTTAAAACTAATATGGTTTTTGTTAAACATAATTATAATTTTAATATATATTTGTCCGGGGGATATTCCCCCGGTAACATACACCTACAAATACAAAAATTTAAAATGGATGTACAACAAACTAATACGCGCAATGGAATTTAGCAACAAACCAATAATAAGTACAAATTAAATAATGTATAATGACTCAAATGTTAAGTCAAATTAACATTTCTTTATGCATGATAAAGAAACTATAATACAACTTGTGGAATTACAACTCCGGATTCTTTATAAATTTTGTTTAATGTGGTTAAAATTAAAGATAAAAAGGAAAAAAATGTCGAATAGAATTTATAAAGAATAACAAACAAAAAAATATTTCATATTGGAGTACCATCTCGATACTATAAATGTTATTACAATTTTGATATTCAGGGACAGTGTACACACATACCGCCAATATTTTTAGTATCTAATTGATTTGTTTTAGTAAATATCTTCAATGAAATCAAACTTGATGGCCATCATTGAAATATGTTTATTAAAAATCTTCACACTTTGTGTAGATATGAGATAAGCACTATTGTTCATATGAAGACATTAAATAACAAATATAGCCAGAAGATATATATGTCATTTCCAGTGAAGGATGCATAGTCCCATAATTGAAACGTCGTCCGAGAAAAGTTGTTGCATGCCATTAATCTACCTTATCAAGTATATACAATTAAGTGTACATCACCATGGATGTTGAAAGACAAATATATAGTTGTATCGTTCCACTTACAGTCTCACATATAAAAAAACAAAGTGCTCATGTTTTGAGTTTTAGGATTTTAGACTAATCATATATATCCAAATGGCTAATTAGCTAAAAATTTAAATAGTGAAGGCCAGGAAAAGAGAAGCACAACTAATGAATTTACATCTCCTTCATATAATAATTGAATTATCATTTATATAAAACAAATGGTAATAAAATCAGACTGAAAATCCACGCATTGCAACTTATCAAAACCTTAAAAAAAAATGGTGAATTAAACCTTTTATTTCTTATGAAAAAATAAATATATAAATAATAATAATAATAATAATAACTATTTTAATAATAATAATAATAATAATAATAATAACACAAATTGTATTTGATGCGGCTGGAAAATGGCGTCCCACATCGGGTGCAGACGATGGGCCTGAGTACCTTATAAGTGCCAAGTGATCTCTCATAGTACAGAAGCCTTTTGAAACCCCCCGTGGACGCAATCCTGTTGCATAAGACCACGCAGACGGGACAGTATCTGTGCTATGGCCCCGGGTGGAGGTGTCGCAGGACCATCATCATATGGCGCCCACCGTGGGGCCGAAAAGGTCCCAAGCCCCTCGTCTGGGGGGGCTTATGATGCGGCTGGAAAATGGCGTCCCACATCGGGTGCAGACGAGGGGCCTGAGTACCTTATAAGTGCCAGGTGATCTCTCATAGTACAGAGGCTTTTTGAAAACCCCCCGTGGACGCAACCTTGTTGTATAAGACCACGCAGGCAGGACAGTATCTGTGCTATGGCCCCGGGTGGAGGTATCGCAGGACCATCATCAGTATTATTATTATTATTATTGTTACTATTATTATTATTATTATTATTATTATTATTATTATTATTATTATTATTATTATTATTAGTTGTTGTTGTTGTTGTAGTAGTTGTAGTAGTAGTAGTATTTTCTTTCTTTCCTTATTTCCTCCTCCTCCTCATCATCATTATAATTATTTCTAGTACTACTACATTTTTTCTTGATTTCCTTTAATTAAATAAACCCCAATATTTTGTTTCTTGCCATTGACATCACAACCAAAAATCATTGACAAAAAATCGAAACTACATATGTTTTTATCTTTATAATTAAATCATAATTCATAATAATGAATGCACCCTTTCAAACTTTCTAAATATGATTAATTCAACCGCTGTTGTCCGATAATAATAAATCTTTAGAAGGTTTTATAAATATGATTTATACTCGTGCTATGTACGACTTCTTCTTAAAGATAATATTTCTTTTATTCCAAAATGAATATCTTGAATTTTATTTTATATTGTAATTTATTTGTTCAAAGATAATGCATATTTCATTCAAAAAGAATAAGTAATTAATTTTCTTATCAATTGAACCCTTCTTTTAAATACAATCAATTGATTTTAGATATCTCAAATTACTAATGAAATTCAACAATTAAACAACATAAGATATGATTGTTGAAAAAACTTGCCAGTTGGATTCCGATATTATTTCAAATTGATAAAATCATTAATTAACTTTTACAAAGTAGCATCTTTCATAGAAAAATACATTAATTTGTTTTATGTTGTTTGACAAAAACGTTAATGATAATGAAAATTCAATCAAGATATTGACATAATATGAATATTACTGTTAACCATATGTAGGATAAAGAAAAGTATAATACTGTTATTCAAATTTTTGTTTAGTATCGATCAAGTGAGGAAAAATATAATATTAATAAATTTGAAATACTCAATTTATTATTAAAAATATTTATATTAAATTAAAATTGATTATAGAATAGGGACTAATGTGCAGATATAATGAGAGGAAGATTAAAATTAAAAGATATGTAAAAATGGTACAAAATTAACTATTATACTAATTTGTTCATTATTACTATATTTTACACATGCATAACTTTATAGAGCAAACACTGAAAGAAAAGGGAAAAAAAGCAAATAACAAAAGGAAAATCATTGGTACAAATCATGTCCATATTTTTAATATTAAATAGATCAATAGAAATATATAAATTCAACATTCATTGGTTAATAAAATCATATACAAATATTTCTTAAAAAATCTAAATTTAGTAGGTACATAAGTACTCACACATACATAAATGAAAATGGAAAAAAAAAAATAGACTGCAAGGGACCAACATAACCCCTCAATTCTTTAAAAAGCTGAGAGAGAGAGAAAGAGAGAGGGGGGGGAGGGAGAGAGAGTAAAAATCACTACAAAACAAATAAAACATTTGAATAATAAAATAATGACAAAGAAAAAACACAAAAAATTTAGGGTTATAGAGATTACTTAAAATATATTTATCGAAGCATGATTGTAGAAATCAAAATATTGAAAACAAATTTTGGATGGATAAAAAAAACAAAAAAATGTAAAAACAAAAATAAAATATGTTGTTAATTGACGAATGACTATTTTTAGTAAAAATATTTTTAAAAAATAAGGATCCTGATGAAAAAAAATAAATGATGAATTTGATCAATTTAAAAAAGTATGCCAATCAAGATCCAATAAATCACTTAATTTACGTACAAAGTATACAATGAAAATTCAAATAAAATAAAAATTCAAGCAAATAAATGGAGAGCTTTAGTTATAAAGAAAAAAGGTAGAAGGAGAAAATATATTTATAAGAGCTTGATTAGATAAAACACATCAAACCAGAAATTGAATGAACCAAAGAAATCAAAGGATCTTAAGAAAAAATATCAAAGAAACTTGAATGTGAAGAATGAAAATTAAGTGAAAAATACGAAACATGTAAAGATATGGATAAAAATAAAAATTAAATGATGAGAGAGTTATCAATTTAGAAAAAAAGAAAAAAGATTTAACGAATAAATCAAACAGATTCCATCAACCCATTCGAATAACACACATATAATCTAAAATAGAATCAAGAATGTATAACAAACAATAACTTTAAAAACAAAAGTAAGAACAAAGAAAAGAAAGTACAATAATATTGATATTATTTAAAAATAAAAGATGATCACAAAAGTTAAGTACCAAATAAATGAAAATAGTATAACAAAATAAAGCTGATCATAGAAGATTATTGGGGATAAAAAGTAAAGAATTTACCAATAAATTTTATGATTGAAGAAAGAAGACTCAACAAATGTTCATCAATGTTCGTATATAGAGGAGAGGGGACGTTTGGTCCCCTCATTGTGTTTTATGTTTATGCATGGTTGAAATAAATTTTTTTCGTCGTTGTGTCAAATAAAGAGGAAAATATAAAATTAAAGAAAGAGATAAATATGAAAAGGTGCATATTAAAAAAGAATGATTAAGTTAATAAAAATTGAATTATCTAGAAAATCGAGAAAATAATTAAGTAGATTGATTTTTGGAAGAAAATCGAGAAAGGAATTCCACAATTAAAATTAAACAACAATTAAAGTTGATTTATCAATTAAAAACAATTTAAAATTCTAATAATTGAGAATCGAGTCAAAATTGAGTTTGTTTTAGTCATAAATTGCTCTCAAATTCAAAATTATACTAAATGACTAATTAATTAGTAATAAGCATGTCTAGTTAATTGACATAAAAAACTATTCCGTTATATATAATAGATCATAAATTATTATAAAAGTGCTTGTCATAAAACTACGCTGCCAATTATCGTAAATTTTGACTGACTATTCTGTTATATATAATAGATCATCAAACTTTCATATAAAATCCCTCAATTTACAAAACATCATCGTTTTAGGGAGAAAAGTTGACGTAATATAACATTCAAAATGTTACAGCAGCCAAAATATCATCGCACCTTGGCACACGTCATCCAAAACATGTTGCTCACTTCACAACCACAAAAATTATTGGGTTTCAGGTCGAATGGGGTCAAAAGGAACTATAATTTCGAGGTTATTGGTGCTTATAAAATAAGTATAAGGAAAAATTACACTAACTACCCTTGAGGTTTGATCAATATACGAAAAAACCCCTATTTTTTTAAAAATTACCAAAAACTCTCTAAGATTCTATCCATATTAAAAACTTATTTCAATTTTCGAAAATACTCCTTCCCTTTTTTGGGTGATTTACACTGACCACCCCGAGATTAGGTTAATTTACGAGAAACCTCCCGTAGTTTCAAAAATTACCAAAATTCCCCTGAGGTTATACCAATATTACAACTGGCACCTACTTAGATTGACTTATCAACAATATTAATTTTTTTTCCTCTGTAATATTGCTATCATAAAATTTTCATGTAATAGATTTGGAAAAAAAAAATGTGATTACGTATTCAAATAAATATTCTGAATTCAATGTTATGAATTTGTACTAAATATACGTAATATGTGCTAAAATTTATATTTGAGAAATAATTATATGCATCGTATATATCCATAATGTGAAATGAGAAATATAAACATTGATTGAAATAAAAAATTGAAATTAAATAATGTATTTGAAAACTTTATTTAGCTTGAGGACTCTAACTCATTTCTTTTAAAATTTACTTCGTATTAACGATAATGTTACATACTTGATGTATTGGTAGATACTTTTAGGCTGCGTTTGCTTTGCAAGATTCGTTAATTGGAGCTTGTCTCTTGGCTCAAGATTAGCCGAGATTTAGATTAATTATAATGGTTGTTTGGTATCCAAGATTAACTGAGTAGGATGATCGTACATATTGCGTATGTGGCCGTTTGGTATCCACAATTAAATAAAATTCAAAGTAAGATTAGAGTACAATTACATATTTACCCTTGATAATTAATAATAATAATTTTATTAATTAATAATAATATTAATTATAATTATTTTTATTTTTATTTAATAAAATTACATATTGTAAAGTATAACAATAATTGTAAAGTATAATAATAATTATTATTATTATTACTGATAATTAATAATAACAATAATATTGTTATTAATTATTATTATTATTTAATCAAATTATATATTGTCAAGTATAAAAATAAGAATTATTATTACTGATAATTAATAATAATAATATTATTATTATTATTATTTAATAAAATTACATATTGTACAGTATAAAATTAATTAATTATTATTTAATAAAATTGCATGTTGTAAAGTATAAAGATAATTATTATTATTATTACTGATAATTAATCAAAATAATAATATTAATTATTATTATTATTTAATCAAATTACATATTGTAAAGTATAAAAATAAGAATTATTATTATTACTGATAATTAATAATATTATTATTAATTATTATTTAATAAAATTACATATTGTAAACTATAAAACTTTAATAAAATTACATGTTGTAAAGTATAAAAATAATAATAATTATTATTACTGATAATTAATATTATTATTATTATTATTAATTATTATTATTTAATAAAATTACTTATTGTAAAGTATAAAAATAATAATTATTATTATTACTGATAATTAATCAAAATAATAATATTAATTATTATTATTATTTAATCAAATTACATATTGTAAACTATAAAAATAAGAATTATTATTATTATTGATAATTAATAATATTATTATTAATTATTATTTAATAAAATTATATATTGTAAACTATAAGATTAATTAATTATTATTTAATAAAATTACATATTGTAAACTATAAAATTAATTAATTATTATTATTATAAAGTATAAAAATAATTAATAATAACAAATTTGTAAAAGTAAGGGTAAAATAAAGGACAAAATGGTCAATTCAAAGTGTTTGAATAGTTAATCTTGGAAAGCCAAGACTCAATCTCACCCCCTCTCATGAGATTATAATCTCGAGATTAGGCCATCATATTGCGGGCTTTGTGAGATTAGGTGAAGGCCCGCAATTATAATCTTGACAACCAAACAATAAATTAGCCGAGATTAGCCGAGATGTGAAGGCATTTTCTCGGCTAATCTCGGAAAGCAAATGTAGCCTTAATGTATTAAATTTAGAATATTTATTTGAATAAATAATCACATTTTTTTTCAAATCTATTACATGAAAATTTTATAATAACAATATTACAGAGGAAAAAAAAGAATTAATATTGTTGATAAGTCAACCTAAATAGGTGCTAGTTGTAATATTGGTATAATCTCAGGGGATTTTTGGTAATTTTTGAAATCGCAGGGGGTTTCTTGTAAATTAACTTAATTTCGGGGTGGTCCGTATAAATCACCCAAAAAGAGAGAAGGGATGTTTTTGAAAATTAAAATAAGTTTGTAATATTTATATAACTTTAGGGAGTTTTTGGTAATTTTTTAAAAAGTAGGAGATTTTTCGTAAATTAGTCAAACCTCAGGGGTGGTCAGTGTAATTCGCCCTAAGTATAATATATATATATATATATATATATATATATTCAAAGTTTCATCTTCCCGTATAATTTTTTTTTCCCATACCCCAAATTTTCTCTATTTATATTATTGCACATAGGTACAAGATTTAGTGAATATCGGAACCGGCCAAGGCAGCATCAGCACCAGATGTGCAACATGCATCTCAAAATCAAGACAAATGGCCAATCTTATGTAATATATCATCTCAAACAATCTTTTACCTTAAACTTCATCTATCTGCCCTCAGATTTTGATCAGATTTAATGTTTATCTCTTATTCTTATCACTTCCATGTCTTCTTCTTACCATCATTTACTTTTGTCTCAATTTATACCCAAATCTCTGTGATATAATGTGCATCCTTCCTCTCTCTCTCTCTCCCCCCCCCCCCCTCTCTCTCTCTCTCTCTCTCATTCTTTTATGTTCTTTTTTCTTTTTCCATTGGAATTAATTTAAAAGCTATAAGTATATTTTTCTTACTAACAAAATTTTTATTTCTTTTTGAAAAAGAAAAAAGGAAAAGCAAAGCCCACATGTCCATAAAAACCCTTGTTCCTAACCCTATTGTACGCCCCTTCAATTTTTTGCCTATAGAAAGAGACACCTTAATTTCACGTCGCCATCCCAATTTTCTTGCTCTCAAGTTCACCTAGTTCATCTTTGACGACATATACATACATACATATATATCTATATATATATACTCGAAAAAAAATTATTTAGGAAAATGGGTTGACAAATATTTTTGTAAAATATTTGATCTTTGATATTGTAACAAAACACACACACACACACACACACACACACAAAGAGTGAGGGGTTCAAGAAAGAGGGTTGCAAGGTGGATCGGAGGCATGGAAAGAGGCCACTTCCTATGGAAGCATCGGCGGAGCAGGGCGGAGCATACGGATTTTCCGGCGGAAAAAATGACTCCTCCGCCATGATTTCAGGCCTTACAAGAATCTTGGGCGCCCATGAAGAAGACACCACCTCCTCCGCTGCCGCGCCGCCTTCGGAGACTACAACTCAAGAAGCTCAGCAAGATCAAGGTACATACATATACTTCAACATGTTAATTCTCCAATACCCTCTAATTTTTTTCTTTTTTCTCTATGAATTATAGATTTATGTATTTTAAAATATTATTCTAATAAACTTTTGATTTTTTGTTTTTTTCCCAAGGCAAGATGTAGTTGTCAAGTTAGATAAGTAGAGAAAGAATTTAGGGAAAAAGG